>ML781017.1:172891-190511 GCA_009831015.1 Picea engelmannii | reverse complement strand
GGTAATATATTAATGCAAAGAAAAGAATTTTACATATGAGTTTCTCATAATTGAACATCCATGCTCTTTAAATAGAGATCATGGACCAATTGGGTGTTAAGCCACATATCAATATAGTTGTTAGTATCAAGGAGAATATGAACTGTTGGATCACTTTATGTCTAAAACATATCGTGACTATCAAATTACATAACTACAAATACATATTAATACATCTAAGGAAACACGCATTGCATGAAGATACACTGGATCAAGTTGATCATAACTAACTCCTAAGTGTCTAAATAGCCTAACAAGTATGAACATTAAGGGTGATTCTAATGACAGGTTGGTCGACCCATCCTCAAAGTGACATCTAGTCAATGTTTATGCTAAACCTTCAACACGTGTTCAACAAATGAGACCACAAATAACATTGAACACACATCACAAAACCAACATTAATTCCAAATGTTTGACATCCAAGAGCACAAATAACGTCGAATTCATGTCAAGAAACCAACATCTAATATATTTTTTTGACAAAAAACAATCAATGCTAGGAGAGCTAAAGCTTGATCTATATATAGTCACCTCATTAATATATACTATTGACAAGGTTATAGACAAGCCTATAATTCAACAACCTACATTTTATAATATCTTTAGTATATATACTTGATCAATTGATGGAGGTAAGATTAAATAATTCATAATTATCAAGTTTTGGTAAGATTAAATAATTCATAATTATCAAGTTTGTGAAAAGAAAATAAAAAATACATAAGCTCACAAGAAGAACTATAAAAATACCACAAATGATATAAAGATAGATATGACAAGCATGGTAACCACAAGAGATTTGATCTAAAATAATTTAAATAATTTGGATAAAGTGAAAGGGAAGTATATTGAAGAAAAATATATAATATTGTGGATAGGTGAGAATTTGGTTGGTATTCAAATATACAATCCATGGAACAAGCCCTACAAAAAAAGATCCTATACAAGGTGACAAATGTGTTCAATAAACTCTTCCATGAGAAAGGACTCACGAAGAATAGATTTTGAAAGTATCACCCTAAATTGGTGTTAAGGAATTTAAAGAAGTAATTCTTAATCCAACATGGAGACAATGAAAATGAACATGTAACTAATAATGTGGAAAACATCAATATGAAATAAAAAATTTTAATCCAAACAAATCTTATAATTAAGTATAAACAATGTTATTAGTCCTTGTTGAAGGCCAGGACTCTAGCGTTTGTTTCAGTGTTGAATTTCAAATACTTTCCTTTGACTAAACATATTTTCTATTTTTCTCAAAGTTGTATACAGGAAAAGTAAAATAGTTATTTTCTAATAATATTTTAATTACTTTTATTAAATATTCTATTGGTTGATAAGATAGACCTCTTATTGTTGAACTCTCTCTTTTTGTCGATATTTTCATATCCAAACATATTGTTTGCCAGTGTTTACATATCCTAAGCTTGGAGCATATTATATTTTCATTATCTTCATTGACGCTCTTTTTGAGGTCAATAAATAGAAACTGACATAATGTATTTTTCTAAATCTTGTATACCCTAAGTTAAATCATATCTTCATGATCTTCATTGATGCTCTTTTTGAGGTCAATAAATAAAACCAAATCCTATGCATTTATTTATTGATATCATTAAATTTATCTTTAGTAGATAAGTCAGAAATTATTCAGTAGATAAGTCAGAAAATCTTCGGGTAAGTCGGTAAGTTAGGATCTCTATATGCAGTGAATTTTGGCAATATTGGGTGCCCACTGCCACAACCATCATCATTTCTTTTAATGTTGTTATTTACTACATCATTATTGCTTTTAAATGTTGGAATTTACTATATTTTCAATTTGCATTGCAATTGAGTTCTACGACCTCATACAAAGAGAAAAGTACACACAAATTCATCACTTGTTCGTTCATCGCTGGTTTACTTCATCACTCATTTGTTCATCACTGGTTTACTAGTTCCTTCGCTGCCGCTTTTCTGTCGCTTTTTCTGCAAGATTGGGGGGAGGTTGAAATCCTGTCGCTGCAATTGAGTTCCACCATCATTCATCATTCTGTTTACTGTTTACTATTTGAAAGTAAGTTTCATTAGTAGTTATTGATTACTCTTTGCAAATAAATTTCTAAATGCTTTGAAAAATAACTACTAACATTCTATTTACTCATTTACTTCATAATAACGACTAAATTTCTATTTACTTATTTACTTCATAATAGTGAGTAACTTTCTATTTACTTCATATCTTCATAGATGTTTACTAATTAACTTTATGTTTACTACATATTTGTTTCCTATTTATTGTTTTTAAAATAAAAAAAAATTAATCAATGCAAATTGTTGGAAAGTAGGAGCTTCTTTACTGTATTTCTTCTCATGTCAGAAGCTACGAAGCTATTGGGTGGGAATCGAATCCCAGTTTCTTCCTCGGGGTTGTCCCCTTGAATTCTGAACATACATAGGAGAGAATGCAAGAAATGCCCTACATTTTAAGACAGAGTAATAGAAGAGTCGAGTTTCATCTCGATTTGAACAAATAAAAAACACATTCAGACAATTAATAGTACACTGATAATCATTTATGTAGACAATACATGCACTGAACATGAAATACTTGTGTTTGAAATTTCCAATCTTGTCAGCTTTGATAGGATTTGTCTATTGTTATCTCATGTAAAGCAAATTTAGGTGGTTGTTGAAAAACTAAGATTTTCATATACTTTTCAATTGTTTCTTTAATTTACCTTAGGAAATGGTTGGAGATAAGAGTTGTAGCCTATGAAATTACTCCTCATATGCCACTAAATTGCCTACACCAGTGTGCATAGGTACCTAGTCTCCAACTAGACAATTCACAAGAACCAACATAACAACATCAATCTCCTCTATCCTGTAATCTCTTCCAGATATACACATTCAAAGTAAGTCCCACCCAACAATCCAATGGAGGTAGTCCAGGTAGATTTCTATCACCCATTGCACCCATTCCTTCCTTACCAGTGAGCACAGATCATATATTCCTTTATAAACACATGCCCTCACCTAAACAACTAGAAGTTTGTATAGGCGGTTTTTATCTGCATTCATGAAATTCAAACAACTGGAAGTTTGTATAGGCGGATTTTATCTTCATTCATGAAATTCGTCATTGTCTAAGGCTCCGCTAACAATCCCATTTGCACGACTTGACTATGGGGCCGACAATGAGTCAGCTAGCTCTTTTTTGCTGGAATACAGAAACGGGTTTGGTTTTTCTGTGCCGCTCATACAAAAGGTGTGAGGTCTCCATCTTGTCCCCGGGTTCACATCTTGCCAGGGATCAGAGAGTGTGGTGCGTAGAAACCCGATGTTTAGGGGTGTGGGTAGTGGCTACACTTGCGAGAGTAAACATGGTTGATCAAGAACCATGTTATTATGTATATGAAGAATGAGTACATAAAACTATACCTAGAACACTTACCCACCAAGCAAACTTAACCTTGTCTCTACTGAAACCTATGAAATTGAATTGGTCCTAGAACCCACTTACTCCAATGTCCGGGCTTTCTCGGTAGGTTCGATATACTTCCTTGCGGATGATAGGAAATTGTGGTTTTCCCCGTAGCACCCAAGGTAGGTGGTGTGCATGAAACTCATCACCTGATATGTTACTGGTGAAGAGTTGGCCAAGCCTTCGGTGCTTATGCCTTTAAAACTATGAATTTTCTGATACTTGCATTTGTGTAAGATATTTCAAAAGGAATGGTTATGATGAAAGACAATTTAACAACGACTTCAGAAGAGAAAGAAAACCTTAAGAAGACATTAAACAAGCAAACGAAATGGGATTACGACCTCCTTACCTTTCATCAAGGGGGAGTCTAACAAATTTAGCAAAAGATCCAACTAAACTTGGATGGAGGAAGATAATCTATTCCATTCCCTGTTGGGAAAACTATATATTGGACCGGTTGGAGGATCAATCCATGGACTATAAAAAATATCGGTACAGTTGAAATTAAGGAAACATAGTGTGGATTGAAGACATGATAGACTTAAAAAATCTGAGCAGTACTGAGAATTTTGATACAATATGATGGAAAATTTTTCCAATACACACTTCTGGTAGGAAGGCTCATCCTAGAGCTCTTCCCATGGTTCTTAAGTCTCGAGGATTTAAACCCCTTCTTCTTGAATCTCGAATTGTTTTTCTTCTTCTAGTATTCATGGGGTTCTGTCTTATTCTTGAATTGCTCATAGCAATACCTTGCTTTTCGAATAGTATCTTCTAAAGTCTTTGGCTCATCAAACTCAATTTTGTCCTGGCAAGACTGAGGTAATCCACTAATAAATTGTTGCGTCTTTACCTTTTTATCCTTTATGTAGGGAACATACCTCATCAACTCGAGAAATTTGTTGATATACTCACTTATGGTAAGTTGTCCAAGCTTGAGTTCATAGAACTCCTTGGTCTTCCCATCAAATTACTTTTCTGACAGATACTTCTTCTTGAAGTATTTCTCAAATTGTTTCCAAGACAATTCCTTCTCATGGATTCTTTTCACATTCCTAAGGTCCTCCCACCAAATGGAAGCTTTCCCATTCAGGTTGAAAATGGCTATCCGAGCCTTTAAGTTTTTAGAGTAGTCATGGAATTTGAAGTACTTCTTCAATCCAAGTAGCCAAACTTCTGCTTCTTCCCCCTTCTTAATCTTTCCATCGAAGGTGGGCGGTTTGACTTTCTTGAAATCTTCAAGGTCAAGACTCTCATAATTTTTCCTCTTCTTCTCTCTCATCTTAGAATGGGAACTAGTTTTGCCACTAGAAGATTCCTTGGAGTTGTCAGTGTCCCCAGAGAGACATTCTGGTAAGTGTCTCTTAGCTCCATGTTGGGTCTTCCTTGAGGTGATCCTCTTGGTGTGGCCACTTTCCGGACCATGCTTCTATATCTCAGGTGGACTTGGAGTTTTCTTAGTATGATGCATGTCCACATGACTGACAACTGTAGCATGTTTTAGTTGCCTTTGTATATATTTTTTGTTAATTACTAATCTACCAATTCATGAACAACACATATTATTGCAAAGTGAAGTTAACTTCTTTATTTGGAAACATTAGCAACATACAATGCATATTTCCAAAGAATCTATCAATAGTAGAAGGTTTTGTTCCTCTCTTCAGTAGAGGTTCAAACAAGTTTCTTATAGAAGGGGGTAAGGTAGGGTGTTACCCCATAAAGTTCTCTAATAATATTTTTATGTGACTCGTGCATGAGCCCAAGCAGGCCAAGTTTTGTTGCCATGCTTTGATACCAATTTGTAATACACCCGACCCCTAAAGACCCTTTCTAGGGATGGGGCATCAAATTTGGTTTTTTTTTGCTCATTCAAATCATCTCAAATCATCCCTCCAAGGTCTTCATCCTATTTTACTTGTCTATAGCTTTCTAACAACTATTACCATCTCAAATGCGATCCCTAGTTTGCGAGATACGACCTCCCGAAGTTATCCGAGCGTTATTAGTTGGGGTCTTCGGTGTTTGGCGTTGAATTACCCTTTTCTTACCACATGCATACTCCTCAAAGTCCCGAAATATATCCACGTGGCCTTGGCCATTCGATGATCAACGTTTGACATTTTACGTTGAACATCCCTTTTCATTCAACGATCGACAATCGACGATCTACGTTCTACATTTTTGGCGTTCGACAATTGATGATCGACGTTGAACATTTTCAGCATTCGATAATTGGGGATCTACGTTGAACGTTTCGACAATTGTCATTGAATGTCCCTCTATTATACTACACCTCAAATATTCCGAAGTCCCAAAGTTTCAGACTCACCGTCGCATCACCAACCACGTTGGCCAGGCGAGCATGAACCAGAGACTGACACGCGACGAGGGCCATGGGTGACATGTTTCCTTATTAGGGGGTGACATTTGTCATTCTCTAATAGGCATAAGGGGGTTGTGAATCGTCCAAATGCTGGTGACAAGCGGCACCTTAGCCCCAGACATACAACCTTCTAACTTCTTTCACATCTCATGGTTGAGATCTATCCACGTAGATCCATAGATCCATGACTCCCATTACTTCACAACTCTAGGCTTCGAAGCTTACCAACTCCTCACATCGTGAATCCCTCAAAGAGCCAAGTCTTTGGACTCTCTAATCTAGCGCCACGTTTCCTCATCCTATCAATGGTTGAGATTCACTTTGTCATTTGCGACTTTGAGAGTTTTCACACTTTGAAGACTCTTGGCCAAGTTCCTCTAGAGTACCAAGTCTCTGGACTATAGGATCTCCTGCCATGTAGCCTCTTATCCAACGGCTCTAGTCCAACGAACGACATTTGACAAGGGACAAGTGGGGGCCATGTGTTTCTCCATGATGCATTCCCAGTTGGTTGGGTAGTTAAGAGGAGTTCTCAACAAAGTCCTTAGATCGATGGCTAAGAAGGAACCCAAAGGATCCAAGGATTGATGGTCTATGTCACTTCTCAAATTCGGCATTCGACATTCTATGTTGAACATCGACGTTCGACATTCAGTGTTCTACATCCCTATATCTTCACATTGATACCGCTGAATACCCGAACTTTCGTATAGCCGCTGATCTATAGACACACGTCCCTTTATTCTCAACGATCCAGATTAACTTCACGACTCCGACATTCAAGAGTTTCAGTGCTAGACCACTCCTATTCTCTCGAAGTGGAACTTCACCGAAGTACTTAATGCTACCCTTCCTAAGTCCGATCTAACGACTGAGAGAAATCTCCACCAAATCCCCAGATCTACGACCCTCATCAATTCATGACTCTGAACTTGGACTATTTTTTAGGGTTGTGGAATCATAAGTCCCGAAGTCCCGAAGCCAAAGTAGCTTCACTCCTTTCGGGCTTAGCGAGGGGTTTCCAACCTTGGATCATATGGGATCATATTTGGATTTTGGGATACACTCAACTCTTAGTCGAGACTTGATTAAGGCCATGGGTATAATCCCTCAGTCACATGGGTGGAAGTTCGAAAGGAAACACCCTTCTCCCATAGAGTTTAACTTGACATTCCCGCTAAGGTAAACTAAAAATTTTGGTAGGACTTAGACGTTTCAGTTAATCCTAACTCGACTCTCCTGCGGATTCACATCCCATAACTCTTTAGCGGCTAAACTGAGATAAATAGAATACGATGTAAATATAGTAGTTTACAGAAGCAAATGAGCATTTCTAATAATTGTTCAAACACTGCAAGATTTAACCATAAACACCGACATTCAATCATCACATCCAATATATTACACATAGTATGAAAATACTTATCAGAACTGGAAAGTGTGAAGAAACTGTTGAAAGGGGTGCATGTTTCTACCCAACCATAGGCACAACCACTCCTGACAGATTTACCTTTGGCCACCACCAAGCTAGACCATGATTCTCTGAGAGAGATTCTTTCTCCTTACTCCATGACAGTAGGGACGGAGGTTACTGTCCTCCTCCCACAAGATATTGGCAACCATATTTCTCTACACCAAGCAAGGAGGTTTGCGTGAGCACTTCCTCAGTCACTCGTCAACCTCATTTATCAGCTTGTAGTGAGACCCTGCCCATGGATTCTTGAATCCAAAATGAGCTTGCTTCTAATATTTTCTCTCAACTCCAGTCGAAAAACATTCTCTCCTCTCCTCTGGAGATTGCTTTCTCTCAACTCTGCTTTCTTGCAGATCTCTCTCTGCCCCCCGAATTACCTCCTTTCTTGCCTTCCTCAACAAGGTTGCGTAGGTTCGAATCCCTAATTCATGGTCAGTCTTGGAAGCCTTACAGATGGGTACCCTGCCCCATCTCCTCATTAACTCTTGATGATGGCCTTCCAAGTACCAACCTGACTGGTAATTCATTTCTGGGTCAGAGGAATTTTGAGCAATTACACCCAATAGGTACTGGTTTGGTGGGGGTCATCTCAACCATTCTTGGTTTCCCTCATCATCTCTCTCATAGAATCCATGGTCTATCTTGGAAACCTCCCCCCTTTCAACAATTGTGAATTACATATCCAATTTCTATTAATAACATAAAATTCACACATTGACCCTTTTATACAAGGTTCATCAAATCAAACATTCACACATATTTAGTCTGCCATAGTCTCTTGTTCAGTTATAGTTATATTTACAAACTCGGGAAAACAGGGGTATTGCAAGCCACAAAGAAACTAATTTGAGTGGACATTCCACCCATCATCAGGGACAACGAAGCTAATTTTACTAGCATTATAACTAACTGTGGAAACCTACATACTCAAATTCAAATTCAAGTATTTTTTTGGAATTCCTCTCCTCCAATAATTAAACTACACTATTTCTTACTGTTAAATATCATAGTAGATGACTTGGACTCATATTCAAAATGTTTTTTTTGATATATTTTGTCAGTTGGATGGTTGTTATTTGTTAATTCTGGATATCTAGAGAGATTCCTTGGCAATTTTTGCAGAGCTTCATTGACTAGTTCTATGAAGCTACATAAACATATTATGTCGGTTGTATATTTAATTTTGTTTATAAGTAGCTACTATTCCAACCAATCAAATTTTTTGTTGTTCTATTAGTTATAATTCATTGTTTCTATATGCAAACCTTGCCAATGTCCTTGCCAATTGGGATGATACATCTAGCGAAATGGGAAATAAAACTCCAGTATGTTCTATTTTTGGTTATATACAATGCATGATGCTCCTTTGATAGATGAAATATAGAGATATGTGGAAAGAAGTGGATATGCTAGTTTTAGGGTGATTTTGGATTAGATATGGATCGACAAAAAAAAATAAAAGTACAACATGCATACATAATCCCAATAATCCCACAAAAAGCAAGAACAAATTTCCATGCTTAAACCTTTAGGCAATTTTATATGGGTTCAAATGAGAGGGGGTTGTATGGAATAGATCAAGTCTAACTCCATGTATTCAGTTGTTTAGTTGTTGAATTTTATGTGAAAATTGTTTTATTTAACATTTTAGTCTTCTTTTTGTCCTTTTTTTTGGAGGGTATACAACGCGAGATTCATCTTGAATATATCTCAGATGGATCTAATACAGATCTTGTACAAATCCATGCTATATCATTTCTATATGAGGATCTCGGGACACAAATTCATTACGTATCCAAGCATATTCAAGGTCAGGGAAAATGTACAGTATCATAAAAATTTCATATTTATGCATGGTATTATTTTTGTGACTTTGAAAGTTAAAACAAAGCATGTGTAGCCATTTCATGCTTTCTAGTTTGAGGAGGCATGAATACATTCAATGAAGGGTTCCTTATCCACATAATTAAATTAATTTGAATCAAAGATGAAATGTTTTAACTTTTTTCTTATTTTATATTTAATTTCAGTAATATTCACTTTGATCTTAGAAAACAATGTGATAATCATCCTCACTTGCACTAAGCATTTTTCTCATTCGGGTTTGGTAACTACACCTGGTTTCATTATGTTAGAGGAGATACAAAGTGATGGTCATATTCAATGGCACCGAGCGTTTCTCTCATTCCATTTATCTTATTCACGTAGGTACACCTATTAACAAAGTGATGGTCACCCTCAATGGCACCAAGAGTTTATCTCATTCACATAGGTACACTTCTTTTCTAGATACACTTATTTTCATTTTGTTAAAGGAGCTAATGTGGTTGAATACATATTGGCTAATGAGTACTAAACGTCGAATATTCTTGATCTCCCCTCATTTAGAACTACCCCTCTCACCCACACCAATATTTTACTATAAATTTTGTCCTTTTTTTATTATTTGAAATATACAACAAATCTTTAAAACCAATCTTTCCCTCATATATGAAACCAAAGTTTCTAGAGAGAGAGTCCATTATTTCTCCATTTATTTTTTTTAAGACATTTTTTCCTCTTTTCATATACACTTCCCATCCCTTCACTTTGTATGGCTTATGTTTTGAAAACTCTTACTATGATGGATAGATTAACAAAATAAATCCTTGCCCATAGAACCATAAAGTCAAGCTAACCCAAAATGTTTACTTGAGAACACTAAAAAAAAAAAGACATCGACATCTCTTTTACATTAAAAAAAGGGGACTTTGGTAGCTTAAATTCAACCCTAAATCCTTCATTGATAAAGTCCATATTCACCATTGCCAATTCAAACATCTGGTTTAAATATTCTATCACATTGCCCAACATCCCCAAAAAACCACCAATTATTGTCAATCATAAACTACCTAGCTATCATTTGAATTTCTTTGTTAATCACAAGATTATGTGAGCCATCTTCAAACACCAATTTAATAAAACCCAAGCTATAGAAAGCTTGAAAGTTAGCCTCAATGGTTAGCTCAAGCAGTCATGAGCTAGACATGAGATCTCTCCCTCAAATTTGAAGAGGTCACGAGTTCAATTCTCTTGATCCCCTCAAGGTTAGGTTCCCTAATAAGGGATGATGATTTACTCTGTTAACCATCCATAGATCATGGGGATGTACTAAGAGGGTCTTTCGCTAGGTTTTCCTTGGGCAAAAAAAAAAATATTAAAAATTGAATTTGTTAAACATAACCTGACTGTTTTCATTATTTATATTGGAGAAATTTCTAACTACATAGTCACTTTCAACTTCCCCCCACTTGTACCTCTCATATTATCCATCCCAGTTGTAAATCCAAGGATCAAAACAAACCAAGTCACTATCAAACTATCATAAATGACCAATCTCTTTGCCACAATAATTGATAACTCCATCTCCAAATGCACACTAAAAGCTAAAGATTTAAAAGAAATCACCCCATTTGTGTCATTTTTAATTGTACAGCTTTAATTAAGGAAGTAAAATAAAAAAACCCCAAAGTATATTGTTGCTTTGTAGACTTCAACAAAAACCATAATACTTAAACATTATTAAATAATTTCTATACTATGTAATTCAGCTATATACTTTCTATAGTTCCCATTGGCCACTTATGGGCACTAATACTTAAGTATATGTTATATCAAGGCAATCTAAACAGATAGACTTCTTATGCCGTTAAAATTTAATTTATGTACCTAACATTATGACTTATATCATTGGACTTACCTCAAGAGGATAAGATACCAAGCCTCAAGAGAAGGTAAACTATGGATAGGGTTCCTTGGTGTTGGAAGAACCTTATGACTGTGACTCTAAGGTAGACCTTGACACACAATGATGATTATTCCTTCTTGGTGTTGGAAGAACCTCCTGTGACTCTAAGGTATCCCTTAGAAACACAATAATGATTATCGTGAACTTTTGCAGCAGTGGCAACTCATTTATGATTTTCATTCATGAATATGATGTTGATGTGCTCCTTGGGAAATTTTTTGAAGACCTTAATTTTTGTGATTGTACAACTTTTAAATGCCCAACACCAATGATCTAGTGTGTGTTAGTTGTAAACAATCACCAGAGATGATTTTCCATTTAAGGAGACTGGTTGACTTTGGAAGATTTAGTTGTTCAAGGGGATTTTGTTTTTTATGAACCCTTTATGACCGTATTTACCTAGCTGTCACCCTTTTTTCTAACAAAATCTCATTGCATATAATATTTCATTATTTCATTAATAAGCACTAAAAACACATTTCCAAAAAAGAGGTTTATGTGTGCAATTTTTTTTTCTAACTACTATTATAGTTCTACCCCAATGAAGCAAAAATTTGTCTAAGGACTATTCTTATTCCACCTCCAATAAGGCACTTAGTTTAGGTCTTTTCAATGTTATCCTCTAAGCAAGTCCTCGTTTCATTTTTGTTTCTTTATTCACTGTAATCTAGTTCCCAGAGTAGCACTTAGATCTAGGTAAGAAAATAATTTATCGGTTAAATAAAGGAGGCACCACATCCGTCAAGTTGTGGTTTGGTAAGATTGGTTACTTACCACCACAATGACCTAGTCTTGACAGGCATACCCCACTTGTTAAAAGGGTTGCACTGAAGTAGAAAAGCACAAAATGTAACATGGATGTAGTAGTTGTTGTAAATGGCACGGAGTTTCATCGTCCCCTCAAAGTTCAGTCTAAACTTCGTTGATTAAAAAAGAAACGAGAGACAATATAAGATGTAAACAAAGGGAAAAAGTTGAAAGTTTGTAGAATCTGTCTATCAATATCTTGACAGCTACAAGCTCTACAAAGACAATAGAGTCTATGAGTTAACGCTACAATATATTTAATTAAAAAATTAAAATTCTGTTAATAAAAACATAAAGATAAACTATAATGCTTGCACTCTAAAGAAAATATTCCTAGTATGTTTTGTAAGTTTCCAATAATATGAAATATAACTTAAAGTCTGCAATCAATAAATGGCCAACATAGAAAAGATAAAACAATGATGAATGAGTGGTGTTGTATAATAAAAAAAAACACATATATATGGGTAAGAGTAGGAAAAAATACACACATATATATGAAATATATATTTTTCTAAATGAAAAGACTCAGAAAACATAAAAAATAAAATGGGAATACCTTCAGAATATTTATTGTGCAGAAATACAAGATGCGTTTTGAAGAATAAGGAGAGAATGGAGATGATGCATCAAGTGATGAGGGGTGGGAGAATGCTAATCCTTAGTAAAACCCACATGTTGGTTTCCTGGGAAATAAAACCACCTTCCTTGTAGGGTTTGAAGTGGCACCTTCCTTTTCCATTCCCTCACCAATTCGATAGACGGTATAGGAAGAGTGTGAATATTGTATTGGTTTGGGTGGGAGGATTGATCAGGTGTTCTGCATATTTTTCCTTTGGAATGAATGCCTCTTCGAGGGAAAGAGCAGGAAGAGAATCATCAAATAGAAAGAAACAAACACCTCATCTACCGCTCCCAACCACAACAACCAATCTTCTAAATCTTTCACGATGTCTACAATGTGATTTGAGAAACAATGGCTCCCAGTGGGAAAGTGATTCAAAGGTAACACACACCGATCTCATTTATACACCCATGGGATTCTTTTGTCTCGTGTAATTGAAATGACCCTATCTTGGGAAAACAAAAACCTTTTTGAGTGAAATGAAAAATGTTTCTAGTTGAAAGAAGCGCTCTGAGCGCAATGGAACAATCTCCTCAGCCCATAAATGTACGAAAATAGAAGAAACCATAGATGAAATAACATGACTTCAAGATCTCAATCAACAATAGGAGTAGGTCTTCAAATGGGCTTTGATACCATGTTCAACAACACAGGTATTCCAACAAAGGATGGACAACTTCAGTAACCACTCACACAACCAGATCAAAGATCAACACACTGATATTTTTACCTGGTAAAACCACTGCGGGGAAACATCCACGGCACAAGGCCACTTGAGACAATTTATTAATGCAAAAGAAAAATATTACAAGAGAGTTTCTCACAATTGATCATAAGCAAATGACCTTACATGCTCTTTAAATATATATCATGGACCAATCAAGTGTTAAGCCACAGATCAATGTAGCCATTAAGATCAAGGAGAATATGAGCCATTATATCACTCTATGTTCAAAACATATATGGCCCTCAGATTACAAATGCATACTAATGCATACTAAAGAAACACATTTTAACCTAACGACACATTAGACCAAGTTGATCTTAAGTAATTCCTAAGTGTCTAAATATCCTAACAAAAATTTATCTCCAAATTCATCCCACAATGTTTTCAGGTTTTAGAAGTTTTTTACCTTCATTATTTTTACATTTATCAACAGACAAAAAAAATAAAAATCTTTTCAAGATTTTTATTCTTTGTTCCAAGTAATTTCCTAAATAAACCCCTCCCATCACTTCCACTTTTGGTTGAACAGATTCCAACTTGGAATTTTCTAACACATAATTCCAAAAATCTAATGCATGTGGTCGTGGATGACATAATTTCGATTTGTATTTAAAATCATTGTGGTCATTACTTTCGAATAGTTATTTACCCTTTTGGGAGGCTTTATGACTAAATAAAAAATCTTCCAATTCTATTATCAACAACACATTGTTATGTGAATCTGCTTAATGAAAGGGTGTGTGTCACATATTGCATAATATATTTTCTACAAATTTCGAAGGACTTACTAAGAATCATTATGTTTCTTACCTATCAATAATTTTCTAAGGATAGATTGTTGATCAACTACACTGGACCTAGGGGGTCCTGCTCTAAATTCCATGCTTGATTGGACTATTTCTTCATTTTCATGTTCTTTCATGAAACTATATATTTCTTTGTTTTGATCTTTAACATTTTCTGCAGGCTTCTTACTTGTATCATCATGTCCTACAAAACAATGCATGTATACATTTCTAATTTGTAGACATTGAAAAATATTACAATCTTTAATATTTGAAGAACATTGATTCAAACATATAAAATTACATTCTTCTTCTTCATCACTATTAGTTTGAGTATTTGAATTTGAATTGTAATTATTAATAGAATCTCCCTCATCATCTTGAACATATTTTGTATTCTTATTAAAAGAGTCTTCTAAATAATTATCTTCAACATTTGTAGCTAAATATAGGGATTGGAAACAATTAGTTAAAAAAAACAATCATGAAAAAAGAACACTTAATCAAACAAGATATTTAAATCATTGATAGAAATACCTTTTTATCAATTAAGATAAAAAATAAATCATGTACAATACTTGATGAAATATCTCCATGATTGAATTTAACATTTGCAGACTTATTCACAAGACAATGAAATCTACATCTAGCATATAAATAAAGAATCATGCCTTTAGGCGAGATAAATGTGTCAACTATGTGATCCCAAAAATTTAAAATCCTCTCTTTTGCAAACATATGTGTTCTTGAATCCAAACTCCAATCTCTAAATATTGGTAGATCAAATAGTGGTAGATTTTCATCAAGCCAATCTATATCCATATAAACAATAGAGACATTGTCCCCTTGTAATTCATAAACATTGTATAACAAAGAATCCAATGTAGGAATTGTTTGAATAATTCCTATAAATGACAACTAATTGGCACTCTTTTACAATTTTCTTTGATCTCTTGGAGAATTGAGAGAATGTTTTACCAACCATATATGATTCCTTGACATCAATTAGAAAAATGAAGGTGAGTGGGTGCAAGCTAATGATGGTCTCTCATGATGCATTAATGGAAATGCAAACATTGAAAAATATCATTCTGTTAACTTGGAGGGATGATTCAAGGTATTTACATATTGAATTTGAATATGGTGTAAAAATATGAAAAGTATGAAATCGAATTAGCTTTCCGAATATATGATTTTGATTTATAGAATTTTTGTATGATCATGTTAAATTTATGTTTTTCTAACATCATGCAAAATTGTAGAATTGTAAAGAACACATTGTTCAATGCTATTTTTTTCAAAATTTTATATATATATATATATATCATTGAATTTACAAGGCCCTGCATTAGTATAGGGTATGCGGGTCTTAAAATAATCAAACAATTTTTATTTATTTTTAATAGATTGTAGCTCTCGATTTGTACTAGTGCAACATATAACTTATTATTAAACTGGTTAAGGTGAGAAAAAGCTATAGCAGAAATAAAAGATCTATGTATTTTCAGATTTTGATATATATCAACATAAAACTATATTAAAAATAGTAAAAAATGTTAATTTAAAAAAATTATATATTTGGAACCTACATAGTCAATTCTATATGTGTGTGTAGTTTCATCGATCACGGATTTGTGTAGCCTATACAAAAATAATGTGAAAAATAGAGATATTGAGAGTCATTCATAAAAATGGAGGTTTTGATGTATTTTCATCCCAAACCACCAAGTTTGTCATTCTAAACCTAAATCCAAAGCAACCAATTAACAAACACATATGTTAAAGTTGTCACTCTTGCCCAAAAAAAATTGAATGGAAAGAACACATGTGTACCCTAGGACCTAAGGCATGGAAACAAGACTCATCCTAGAGCTCTAGGTATGAGTCTCACATGGCCTTCTTCCCTATATCATTTCTAGGGTCCTAGGACACATACCTACTTCTCAAAATGACCTAGTGACACTAATATCCCCAATCATGGGCTAAGGATACCCTCAAGAGGCCATGTGTGGTTGTTCAAGGCATCCTTCTTGGCCCTAGATGGATAAAAGCTTCTATTAGGGCTTAAGGTTCATGTTTCCTCCCTTGACCATGTCCAGGGACCCAAGAGCCATGTTTGAGGTGACATTATTGGCCCCATTTGCCTAAAATATTTCTTTAGGGTCTAAGGATAGGGTTTCCTCCCCAACCATGTTCAAGGCATCATGACCAAAATCTAGTGCTAAAAACCTTCCAATAGAGCGTATATCCCCTCTTAAAGGCCAAATATCCCATAAAAAGATCCTATGTGGCGATTCAAGTCCTCGTTCACGTCCCTTTAGCCTTAGAAGCTACCTTTAGGGATCTAGGCATGAGTTTCCTCCCCTAACCATGGTCAAGGTAACACAACTCATACCTAGAGCTCAAAACCTTCTAATGATTCCCATATCTCAACTAAGAGGGATATGGTACTCTTAGGACATTATGTGTGGTGGTTCAAGGCATTGTTCTTAGAGTTGGATACCTAGCAGCTTACTTTATGTACTAAGGCTTGTTTTTCCTCCCTTGACCATATATATTTCCCCACGACTTATACTTGGTGCTAAAATCCTTCTAGTGGTGTCTATATTGCAGCTTGAAGGACACATATCCCACAAAGAGATCATCTATGGTGGTTTGAGGATTCAATGATGGCTCTTGAACCTTGGAAGCTACCTTTTAGGCCTACCAATCAAAGTTTTATCACTTGACCTTGATCCAAGTCTTCAAATATATACCTACTCCTCCAAAAACCCTAATGGTGCCAATATTCCCACTAACAGGTAAATTATACACTTGGGAGGTCATCTATATGGGTTCAAGGTGTTTTTATTGGCATTGGATGCATGAAATCTTCCTTAAAGGCCTAAAGAATACGTTTCTTCCTGCCACCATTTTGAGGAACCCTTAACCCATAACTTGTGCTAAAAAATTGTAATGATGCACATAACTCCACTTGGAGGCCAAATATCCCCTTTGGAGGTCATAACATAGTTACCAACTTAACGAGAACTCTACAGAGTTTTCATTTTTTGGGGGGTCTAATTTTTTACCCCATTTTTAAAAATGGTGCTACCGGTAGCACCCCCTCTCTCTTTTTAGGTGGTTTTTTGATATTTTAAAATTTTCGATCCATAACGTTTCCACATTTTTTTTAAATTCTTATTTTTCATATATTTTCAATTTTTTCAATTTTTTCAATTTTTTCAATTTTTATTTTCTATTCAATGATGTTTTTAGTCATTTTTCCATGTTTCTTTCAATCTTAAAAATATTTTTTACCATTTACTTTTTTGAAGTTAAGAATTTTCATATAATTATGTCTCCTTAATTAATTTATTGTTCCATACTTTTAAAATATAGTGGAAAACACCATTTTTAACACATTGTTTACTTTTACTTCAATACATAGAAAACAATTGTAGTTAAATAACACTTTTTTTTTTTTAATATTTAGCAAATATATATATATATATATATATATATATATATAT
>ML781017.1:143951-172542 GCA_009831015.1 Picea engelmannii | reverse complement strand
TTAAAAAACAAATTTATGGCCCAAAAACTTTAAAAAGGATTAAACAACACAAAAAACAATTAAAAATATATATTAAAAAAACAAATTAACACACTTAAACTATAAAATTGAATAATAATAATAAAAAAGTTAAAAAAAAAAACATAAAATTACAAAACAAAAATAATTTTTTTATTAAAAAACTTAAAAATATGTAAAATTTTATAATAAAAAAAAAGCAAATTAAAAACAAAATATGCACCCGTGATGGGAGGGCATGGGGGGTGATGCCCAACATCACTCAAGCCCCCATGGGCTAAGCCTTGGCCCCGTGGGACTAGGGCTTAGCTCTTGGGGTCTGGGGTGATGCCCGACATCACCACCCACGATGCTCAACTAGCCCATGTGTGGGTTGGTTGGGTGTCGTGGGTGCCGTGGGGGGTGATGTCGGGCATCACCCCAACCCCCAGGAGCTAATCCTTGGTCCCATGAGACTAGGGCTTAACATGTGGGGGCTAGTTGGGCACCATGGGTGTTGTGGGGGGTGATGTTGAGCATCGCCCCCCACTACACCCAAATAATATGTAGGTTTGTAATTTATTTTAAAGTTTTTTTTTTTGTTTTAATTTTAATTAAACTTTTATGTTATTTCAATTGCAAAATTTTATTTTATTTTTTATTATTTATTTTTAAATGTTATTAAATTTGTTTATATTTGCCTTTTATATTTTTATTTATTTTTTACTTTATTTTCAATTAAAATTGATAGGTTTTGTATTGTAAAAGTGTTTTTATTTTTTATTTAAATTTTGGTTTTCTATTTTTTTAAATATGCTTAGAAGTTTATTTTAAAATTGGTTTTTAAATTTTCTTTTTATTCTTTGGTTATTCATTTTATTAAAATTGTTTTGTTTTCATTTAAATATTGTTTTTAAATATATATTTTTTATTTTTTATTTTTTATTTTTTATTTTATTAAATTTGTGTGTATGCTTTTGGGAACACATGCACACTTTTGAGAACACATATGCATTCCTAAAACATATGAGTTGGTAAGCATGTATGGCGGTTCCGGGAGCACCACAAATACAAGATTAGGAATGCATGCATGTTTCTAAGAATGTGCATCTTTACTTGTGTGTGTGTGTGTGTGTGTGTGTGTGTGTGTGTGTTTGTGCACCCCATTGCCAATTTTCAATCATCAACTTTGTGTGAGTGCCCAAGTGTAAATTTTTGCATTTAAATTGAGGAAAAAAATAATTCCATGACATTAGTTTTCATCCAATCATAAACACAATCATTCATATGAATAATAACAAGTTCAGAGAAGAGAGGTTGAAGAGTTGCATTATAAATGTATTTTTTATAAAAATTATGAAGTTTAATGAAAAGGCTAGTTGAGCCATTTGAATGAAGGAATATTCCCTCTATTTGGGTTTACTTATTGTATGGTTTCGGAGCTTGAATTGTTGTGCCTTTGAGTAGTGTTCATGTGAATTTTAGAGACTTGTGTGCTCTCTTTATTGTCTCTATGGTTCATGTGTCTATGTTGGTGGTGAAGAAGGCCATAGGAGACCAAGGTCCCTTTTTCATCATTCTTGGTATCAAAGCAGTAGTATCCTACAAAATAGGGTGAATCCTATTGAAAAGGTGTAGTTCCTTAGCTAAGGTTGTGGGTAGTGTTGCAAGGGAAGAAGAACAACTCTAGTAGTGGCTGGGTAGATGTTGTTGAAGGTTTTAAGTTATGGGTAGTTGAAGAAAAGGAGAAATCCCATTGTGGGTTAGAAGAATTAAAGGTAGATTTGAAAATATGCAAATGGGTGTTGGAAGACAACTCCAATTGTGGTTGGGTAGAGGTTATGTGGATATTGAGACAATTCCATATCTGCGATTGTGGGTAGAGTGTCCTAGAAGTTTGAGAAGTTTGAAAAAAAACAACAATTCCAGCAAGAGTGGAAGCCAAGTAGAACTATTGTAGAATAATTTAAGAGAGGAAAGCTAAGAGAAGTGGGTGTTTGAGAAGACAACAACAACAATAAAGTTGGGTAGATATATAAAGTCTAGCAAGAAGCTACACATTGAGGGTGAAAAAATAGCTTACAGAAGAAGAATCAATATTGAGAACTTTAGTGAAAGAGGGTCATATGAGAAAGAGGCCTTGGATGAATCTTATGAAGGTATGAGAAAAATTATTGTTAAGTTGGAATATTTAGAAGCATCTCAAGAGATTGAGGAAACCCTTTGTCAGGGTAGAGACTTGAAGAAATTGATGGAGAGGGAAAACATTTTGAGTGAAGAAGAGGTCCTTGTGTGATGTGAACAAATCCTGAAAAGGTTGGAAGTTTCGGAGCAAGTAGAGAAGCCATGCCAAGTTAAGGAACTTGATGTGTATTCTAATGAGAAGAATAACATAGATTGATACCTCACAAAGGATGAGGTAAATGATGAAGAGGATGATGAATTTGAAGATAATGAGTAGCACTAGAGTGAAGATGGGGATTATGATTATGGCGATGAAATTATTGAGTGTGCACCAAAAGAGGGTGAAATCTTAGTTTATGCTCAACAAGAAAATCCAAATCCCTTGATGCATTATGGAGATTTTATGGAATTGATATAAATTTTGAAGAAAATGATGATGATTATAAAAAAATTATCAAGTATGAAGTAGAGAATGAAGGATATGTTGATATTTTACTTATACAACTAGCATTTAAGGTTCTTATTTATTATTCTAATAATTTAGCACATTAGATGCATATATAAGATCACTGAAAGAGAGACAATCACATGAACAAGAGAGACACAAAGATTATCCAGGGAAACCCTCTAGGGGGAGAAAACCCATAAAACTTCCTCAATATAGATTATCCAACCAAGAACAATGCCTCTCTCTAAGAGAGAACTAACAAAAAAGAAGACCATCCTCTACAACTTCACTAGGAAAGAGTAGCACACCACTTAACCAAAAGATACCAAGAGATAGACCAAAACCCTCCTTGACATCACACCTAGATGCAATAACTTCTCTTCCAAGACTTGCACACTTTTCCTCTTGTTTCATCTCATGAGCAAGTGTACAAGGAGGCACTATCCTCCCTTATAAATAATAGTCTAGCCTCCTTAAATTAGGTCTGGGCCGACCCGTCAATTTACCCTCTTAAATTACATTTAATTGTCAAGGCACAATAGGGGCGTCTTAATAAATATAATATAATAACATTCTTTAAGGTTTGTCTTGGTCAAATACAATAAGGATATGTTTTGAAGATACTCAATCTTCAACACTCCCTCTTAGCAAGGAAGGTATTCTTCTTGTCATGGTCATCATCACTGCTTATGCGCTTTTGCATACTTGGTCATTGTATTGTTGTCAATCACAGATCTATACTATACTAGGGTAGCTCATCACTTCCCTCTACTGGGGATTGCATCACCTCCCTCTATTGGGGATTGCATCACCTCCCTCTACTGGGGATCACATCACTTCCCGCTACTGGGGAACACATCATTTTCCGCTACTGGGGAACACATCATTTCTCGCTACTAGGGAACACATCATTTCCCACTACTGGGAAGTCTTTCTGGATCACTCCAAGCTTATCTATGAAAAACTCAAACTTAACTCTGGACAGGGGCTTGGTCAACACATATGCTACCTGTTCATCAGTGGCAATATACTGGAGTCTTATTGCTTCCTTCTGTGCCATGTCCCGAACATAGTGGTATTTTATCTCTTTATGCTTGGACTTGTCATGACATACTGGGTTCACTGACAACTTTATGCAACTTTGGTTGTCATAAAAGATACAAGTTTCCTTCAACTTGAGATCAAACAATTTTGCAATCAACTTCTGAAGTCACACTGCTTCGCCACAAGCTGACCATGCTGCCACATACTATGCTTCTACGAAACTGAGTTCCATATATGTATGCTTCTCACTGAGTCACGCGATCACAATTGACCACATGCTAAAGAAACATCCATATGTACTTTTCCATTCTGTGACACTACCTACTCAATTTGAATTTGTGAAACCCTACAAATCTTATCTCATAATTTGAGATATATCTGGGTCCATAATTTATTGTACCCTTTAGTTACCTCATCACATGTTTTTCCATTATCAGGTGAACATGTCTTTCACCGCAAAACATATATTTGTCCTTGTGTTCTTCGAACCAAATTTTCCCAACATATTGTACCAAACTAGTACACTTGCTCAATTGCAATTCAATATGCACAATCATGTGGTGGCTCTATGTGATTTCTTCAAAGCATTATTTGTTTCACTGTCAGAGAGTATGTCCTCTACTCTCTCTGCAAATGTTCCTTCTGGAATTGGGACTCTGCTCCTGCAACTGCCTTTTCTAAAACTGAGAATGTCTGCTCCATCCTCACTATGGCTTCTAAACTCTGAGAGTAGCTCCTCTACTCCATCACGATAACAGATTCATTTGCTCCCTCTGAATCTCATACTGCACCGAATTCTTTTAATGTAACATGGTTGTTCTATATATACTTCTTTTGATTACTGGAGCAAGTGTCTTGTCACAGTCTTCTCCCTCTTTCTAGGAGAATCCTATGGACACAAATCAGGCTTTGTACATCTTTATATTGTTATCTGCAACATGCTTGATCTGCTAGATCAATATTGGAAGTCACCAATGAATTCCCTTTCAGTCTCAAGGAAAAATCTATATCCTATTCCTTCTGATTGGCTTCCTCCTCTGTCATTGAAACAAGGGAATATTCCCATGAGATTTCACATCTCCTAGAAGTCTCTGAAGCTACAATATAGTCTTCTCAACTCATTGCATCTGTCTGTCAGTCTTAGAAGACGTCTCTTTTTCCCATATGATCCTCTCGAAGATTAGGCTCACTCTAATTCTTCATGCTCCCTCTGAATATTGACTTCCTCTAAGTCTATATAATCTTTGGAGACATATGATCCCTCTGATATGGCTCATTAATGCTATATTACTTTTTCATCCTACAAAGTTTCATGGGACCATGATGGTCTCTTCCCGATTACTGCATTGATTCTGGGTAGGCCCTTTTGGCTCTACTAACTCTTATTAATGATCTGAAGAGTGATCAACTGCACTAGAGATATTTGTTATGTCATCTTTGGAGCCTTCTGCTCCTCATGATCTGTCTCCATATGAGATGTTCTATATCTAGCAAATGTGGCTTCTTCTTTTTCTTCTTCTTCGGTACATGGGTGTATATGGTCATGTATACAACTTGGATAGTCTTCTCCATGTCTCATCTAATATGTTTCCTCTTGAAATCTTCACTATAGCTCCCTTAGGGTTATCACCTGTGACCTACCCGAAACAAGAACAACAAGGGAGAAACAATAGACAAGAATAATACTCTTTATAATAATAATAAAAACAATAGCGAGAACAATCATCATAGTATCTCCTTCAAAGATATCACTTGTGAACTGACTAAAACAAGGGTTAAAAGTAAGAAATACAATAACAAGAAATGATATAAACACTCTTCTAGTGTTGTGATCAATCATTCCTCCATGGTAACCTCGAAACAAAACAAGAATTTTCTCCTAGAGGAGATGTTAGTTATATCTAGTAAATGATTACAATAAGCATTTATCTCAATATTTCTCACATGCTACCAAGTATTAAATAATAAAAAATTTCAAAGATTGTTATCACAGCTATAGTGTTTACTTGTAATGTGGCAGTTATCAAACTTGATATGTGTAAATTTGAATCTTATGAACTTAATCAATCAAACTTGTAACCTGGAGTCTTGTCCTCAAGAATGATTGTTGTTTCTTTTCTTCCAAGTCTCCTTCACTTGGGATGACAAGCATTCTCTTCAACCTATCCTCTATACTAAGATAATATGCTTTCTTGACAGAAATCCGAGTTAGAGAATAAACTCTATAATCTCAAACTTAATCAATCTAATACTTTGACTTTAATTTTTACCAATGGTTAGTATGATAATCATAACTTCAATAGATCAAAATACAACTTAGATGTTTATAATGTCACAATAATGCCATAACAAATAGAGGCATATCAAATTAATCAAACCTGGGGTGCATTGTTCCTCTGAATGTGATGGATCTAAGTATTGATATTATGGTAGTTGCAGGAGGTATTAACCTCCATGTGTAACCTTGACAAGATTAGAATATTCTGGGAAGCAAGAGAAACCCTCAAAGCCTTGGACATAACCCTAGAAGACAAGTCGATTGAAGAGAATAATTAATATTGAGTCTTTAGCCTCTAGAAAGAGAAGTCAACCCAGATAGCTAAGAGGAGAAGTATAAATAAGAGGGTGCTAGAGCTCATTTGTCACTCTCTCACTCACAACTGTATAAATTAAGTAGTGCACAAGTTTGTAGAGTACCTGCAGTTGCAGCTACTAGAACTTGTATTTCCGATTTTAGGCTTGGACATTCTCTTGGATATGGTTTAGACTTTCTTCTTGGTACGCTAGCTCTGGAGAGTGGTATGCTACCCTTGGTTGGCTATTGAATCTAAGGTTTTCTTCCAGAATTATTCTCTATCAAGGTTAAGGTGCTCGGGGGTGGCTTCAGACTATGGTTGGGTGACAATATTGCTATATTGTCTATGGTGAAATGAGCACACCTATTTTTCTAATAGGTTATGGGCCCACACTATCTTCAGACAGTTTAACCACTGGAAGATAGATTGGGAGGATTTTCTCAGTTACAGTTGTAGTTGTAGTCAAAGTTTTGTTACAACAACGAAACCCTAACCCTCCTGTTAAGGCACCTTAAGTGAAGAGATTGACCTAATTTCTGGATATGCTAGTGCCCCCTAACCTAGCGCACCTCCTGGTACTCTCAACAAACTAAGACATCAAGTTTGAGTTTTTGGTCAAAGTCAAAGGTTGACCAAGTCAAAGAAGTCATTACTTACTTTATGAAGTCAGAAAACAAGTTAGAAGGGGCTTCTAACTTCAGAGCATGGAAGAAAAGGATTGACCTCATCCTTGCCAAGAATAAAGTGTTGGATATCGTGAAAGGAAAGATCGTGGAACCACAGTTTGAAGAAGGAAAAGAGAAGGAACCTCAGAACATTGTAGTTATAGAAAAGTTCAAGGGACAATGGCATCAATGTTGTGAGTATCATAGTGGACTCTATAAAAGACCACTTGATACCCTACATCTCTCATCTTGACTCAACTAAGAAGATGTACGATGCCCTAACTAACCTCTTCTTAGTCAGAAACACTGGACAAGTAATGAGTTTGAAGAAAGAGTTCCGTGACATGAAAATGAATGATGATGATAGAATAACATCATACCTTATAAGAATCTCTCAGTTAAGAGATCAACTACAAGTTATTGAAGAAATCATTTCAGAAAAGGAACTTGTAAATATAGTACTCAATGGTCTGGGATGCATTTTCCACAAGCATGAACACAAGAAAGGAGTATCCCACATTTGAAGAACTTTGGACTTGTTGTGCACAAGAAGAATCAAGGATTAATGAAAAAGATAAATCCCAAAAGAAATACGATGATCAAGCTTTCATAACAAAGTTCAAGAATTTCAAGAATAAGAAGTTTGGCTTAAGGAAGAAACCAAATCAAGAAAAGGATATGTCAAAGACAATGCTTCAACTATCGAAAATATGGTCACTACAAGAACCATTGTCCTAAGTTAAAGAAAAGGAAGGAAACAGACAAAGCAATAGTTGCCGAATAAAGGGAACCCTCAAAGAAAGCCAAGCGGGATAAAATAGACTTATTCTTCTAAGTCAAGGTAACAATATTCTTCAAAGTTCTTGTATATACCAATGTTTACATAGTTTCTCTACATATCATGTATATCTATTTTCTTAGAATATAAGATGGTTAAGTGAAACAATATCTATGGAAGAATAACATGATAAGGATTGCTACCACGATGACAAAAAGTCAAGCAATATACATGAAAAAGATGAATTATGTTGACAATCCTTGGTAAAAATTCTTGTGGAATCTATTATATAAGTAACAACTTCTAGATAGGCCGAAATCATAATCAAACCCGAAGAGACCCAAAGGAAGTCAAAACAGAAAGAAGTCAGCAATCAAGAGGAAATTAGAAAAATACTTGTGACACTTTGCAGAAGGCAATAAGGATGTATACAAAAGCGTGGACTCTCTTATATGGAGGGAGTTGATTACAGAAGAAGAGCATGCATTCATGCACGAAGCAAGGATTAGGAGGGAGCTAATCCTAAATGATATGATCCATTGAGGATTATGAAGTATCTGTCCATATCCCCATTGAAAGTAGCAACCATGATAAGCAACATGTGTTCAGTTTGACTCTAGAAGAAGTCTTCTTCGAAAAGAAGCCTTAAGTATCCTTGGTTGTCTATTTACATCCGATCCTATGATGAAATGAAGAAGTTGGAATCTTCAGGGCATGAAATCTATAGAAGACTCCATGAACCCAAAAGATAAAGAGGAACATGAGGAAGAACATGAAGATTCCAAGAAAGAAAGAAAAGCCAGAACAACCAGTTATTACACCGAGAATCATAAGACTACCATCTTGGTTTGAATCCACTAGAAGCAATGAACCAGAAGAAATGGAAGTTGTGATGAAGAACAATGTATGTAAGAAAATGTGAAAAAGACTTATGAATGGAATTATTGCGAGATTCAGAATTAGAGGTTCTTCTAGAAGGAGGGAAAAGACTACGACAACAACTTGTTCTAGTAAACCAAATATAACTCTTGCAGTATCCATGGATTGAAATTTCCATGTAAAAGATTGTTCTTTACAATAAAGAAAATTGAGAAAGAAGATTATATTGGAAAGACACCCATGTATACAGACCTTGTATGGATTCAAACAACTTGATGCAGAGTATCTCATATACATCAAAAGCGTGGTGAAAACCTTCTATGACAGAGATAGTGTATCAGAGTGGTTACTCAAGAAGTCTGGGATGACGGATTACTAATTCATGACAAACTCTCATGATGACAAAATAAGTGCTACTTGGATATGTTTCAGTATGAGCTTTGCCATGATGTCATTCAACCATGATCAGAGCTATGTAAATCCTTCAAGAGAAAACCAGTGCTCCATGACAGACCGAAGTACAAGAATTATATTCTCCGTGATGAAGTCCAGAAGGGAGAAGCAGTTCTCCAATATATCTCCACAGATGAGAAAATGGAAGATATTTTGGTAAAGCCTCCGTCCAAGATGAAAATTTTGCGTACTTAAGAGACGAGCTAGGGCTCATGGAGACGAATTCCGTATTGTAAAAAGGAAGATAATACTCCCAGGTTGGGAGGGAGCATTGATATGTTATTGATTCACGGACAGTCATTTTCTAGTTCAGAAAATGGTCCAGGATGAGCAATTTCTTTCCAATTTGGAAAGTGGTTTGAGATTTCTAATGGACAGGAATTTTCTAGTTTAGAAAATGGTCCAAATCGGACAATCATTTTTGTAATGAAAATGGTCTGATAGATTGATGATGTACCATAGACAACGATTCCCCTTGTGGCCATTGTGGGGGAATGGTCTAGGAAAATCATTCTTCTTGGCAGTCACTCTGAGTAGTGGTGAAGTATAATGGTCTGCCTCACTAGGCAACTATTCTTTCGAAGTTCACAGTTGTGAGCAGTTTCGAAGAATGTTCTGTTTTGAAGGTTGGTGCAGGTCAATCGTTTCCGTAGGAAATGGTCCGGACAGTCATTCCCCAGGGAAAAATCATTCTCTCCAAGTTGCACTATGTTTAGTGCTGGAGGAATGGTCCAGGTTCAATAACCAGGGACAAGCATTCCCTAAGGCAAACTCATTCTATCCAGGTTGCACTATGATTAGTGTCGGAGGAAGGGCCCAGTTAGGTGAATGGTCTAGGCTCATAAATCAACGACAATTATTCTTTAATGCTTGAGAAGAATAGTCTAAATATCCCATGGCTGATGTTTTACTTTCTAAGGGAAAATGCTCTTCCAGATCTCACAGATGTGAGTGGAAGAATGGCCTAGATGACTCAGTTTATATCATGATATTGTTTTTATGCAGGTTGATATCAGATGATATGATTGTTGTGGAGACTGTATGTCTCTAGACAATAGTTGTATGCCACTATGGTGGATGTATTCCACTGGCTGTGACTACATGTCACTGGTTAGTAGCCATGTTCTACTAAGTGTGGTTGTGTACCACTGGATAATAGTTGTGTACTACTATGTATAGACACATTTGTGTTCTATTGGATGGCATTGTTCTGATAGCCATGGAGACTATAACAAGTGTTGGAGATGATTACCAGCTAGATGGATAGTCAGTGTACTTATGGAAAAACATTCTCTAGGCAGAGAATAGTCCAGGCATGATTGATTACTAGTGGACATACATTCTCCCTATGGAGAATGGTCCATGTTGACAGATTGTTGATGTATCATGAACGACTATTCTTCTAGGACATATGTCTGGGTTAGAAGAATGGTCCATCTCCTTGAGTTCATAGAAGTGATTAGAGTGGAGAGCTTGGTATAGGACATAAATTTTCCTCGAGTTCACAGTACTGAACAAAGGGAAAATGGTCTAGAACAATCATTCTTCTAGGATGTATGTCCGGATTAGAAGAATAGTCCTTGTATCCCATGACAAGGATTCCAACATCTGTTGGAACAATTATTATTCTAGGACATATGCCAAGATGAGAAGAATAATTCTTGTATCACTCTATGGAGTGAGTGAATTATTCGTCATCATGCATGATTACTCAGCTGGAGTATGGCTTTGGGAGATGATGCAGTTGATGCTATAAGATGATATTTATAGTGATGATGGTGCTCGTGATTGATCATGAGATAGCCTATGTGGCTATGATGATGCTACCGATTGAATGGTATGTTTGTGCTCAAGACCATTTCCTTTAATACTTCCCTATCTAGGAGGGAGTGTTGACCTTATGGTAGATGCAGGAGGTATTAACCTCCACGTGTAACCTTGATAAGATTAGAATATTCCGGGAAGCAAGAGAAACCCTAAAAGACTTGGACATAGCCCTAGAAGACAAGTCGACTAAAGAGAATAATTAATATTGAGTATTTAGCCTCCAGAAAGAGAAATCAACCTAGACAACTAAGAGGAGAAGTATAAATAAGAGGGCGCTAGAGCTCATTTTTCACTCTCTTACTTGCAACTGCATAAATTAAGTAGTGCACAAGTTTGGGGAGTAGCTGCAGTGGAAGCTACTACAACTTGTATTTATGGTTTTAGGCTTGGACCTTCTCTTGGTTATGGTTTAGACTTTCTGCTTGGTACGCTAGCTCTGGAGAGTGGTACGCTACCCTTGGTTAGCTATTGAACCTATGGTTTTCTTTCAGAATTATTCTGTTTCAAGGTTAATGTGCTTAAGGGTGGCTTCGGCCTATGGTTGGGTGACAATATTGCTATATTGTCTATGGTGAAAAAAGCACACCTATTTTCCTAAAAATAAGATCCTTCTGGATCTATGATTGTTGTTTAGAAAAATGATCCTTTCTCCCACAAATACCCTTTAGAATAATGATACAGTTTAAACATATGTAAGTACATACCTCTGACAATATTGACAGGTAGTGGCACTATCTGACAACAGTGGAAAGAAATAACTAACCTTTAAAACTTCAAAGGTGCTACAACTTTTAATATAAAGGTAGCTAGATATTTGATAGGGTAAGGCACACTAGGACAATAAAAATCAGTCCCAACACTTCACAAAAACTTCCACTACAACTGGTGTTGGCACTACAACTGGCACTGCAACTAGCACTGTAAATGGTGTTGCAAATGGAATTGCAACTAGTGCTTCAAATGGCATGAAGCAACTAGCATGAAGGGATTGGCACACAAGAATTGGCACTGCAACTACATCTGGCACTGGATACCTAGGGTTCTATGAGGAAACCCTAATTTCTCAACTTCAGAAATTTGCAGATCTAATTCAAGGAAGAGATGCGCCCTACTTAGGTGACCTTCTTAGTGAGTTCAATAAGTGATCAATGAGATTGAAAATGGGGGAAAATAAGGATATTCCTTCCATTGGTTAGGCTGTTATGAAGGAAACTAGCTCTGATTCCATGTTGATATTTTACTTATACAACTAGTAGTTAAGGTTCTTCTTTATTATTACAATCATTTAGCACATTAGCTGCATATATAAGATCACTGAAAGAGAGAAAATCACAGGAACAAGAGAGACACAAATATTATCCTGAGAAACCCTCTAGGGGGATAAAATCCAACAAAATTCCTCAATATAGATTAGCCAACCAAGAACAATGCCTCTCTCCAAGAGAGAACTAAAAAAGTAGAAGATCCTCCTCTACTCCTTCACTAGGAAAGAGTAGTGCACCACTTAACCAAAATATACCAAGAGATAAACCAAAACCCTCCTTGACGTCACACCTAGTTGCAACAACTTCTCTTCCAATACTTGGACACTTTCCTCTTGTTGCAGAGCTCATGAGCGAGTGTACAAGTGAGGCACTAGCCTCCCTTATAAATAGTAGTATGGCCTCCTTAAATTAGGTTTGGGCTAACATATCAATTTACTATCTTAAATTTCATTTAATTGTCAAGGCACAATAGGGCCTACTTTTACAAAGGCACAATAGGGTTGTCTTAATAAATATAATATAATAACATTCTTTAGGGTTTGTCTTGGTCAAATACAATAAGGATATCTTCCGAAGCTACTCAATATTCAACAAGATCTTGGGAGGACATGCCCATGGAGGCAGTGGAATTGTTTGATGATGTTAATGTTTGTGCATGTGCATGTGTAGAGGGTGGAGAAAATAACTTTGTCGATTCTACAAGTAAAGAAGACAAGAATGTTGCCCATCTTGAAGTAAAATTTGATGAATTTGATGAATAATTTGTATATTTGGGCAACATTCTTAATGTTGTTTTGAAGTTGAAGAGAATTTGAAGAATATCTTGCAAAAGAAATGACATCTCACAAGAAAGTGAATGATTATGTAAAAAAAGTGGAAATTGATAAAGAGGTAAGATATGATGAAGAAGAAGTCTTCGATGAAGATGAATCGATGGAAATTAGTAAGGAAATGAAATTAATTAAGGATTTGATGAAAGGAGAAGATAATCGAGTTAGGGTTTTAAGTAATGAATAAGATGGGGTTATTGTTTTAGTAGTTGAAAATGAATAATTTGTAGTAGTGATGAAGGTCGTGAAGAAAATTGAATAAGTTGAATGGAAAATATCTTGGAAGGCTATCAAAGTTGAAGGTAGAATGAGAGAAGTTGCCATAATAAGTATAGATGAAAGTGAAATCTCTTATATCATGGAGTAAGAGAATGAATTAAAGGAGGGAGTCCATATAAATAATGGACATGAAATAATGGATATGAAGACTACTTTAGTAATGGTAGAAGAAGAAAATAAGATTGCCATGGCTACAATTAAAGATATAGTTAAAGAGAAGGCAACTTTTAAAGTTGCATGTGCAATAGTTCATGTTGTAAGAGAAGTGGAATAGGAGAATATGAAAGAAACCTTTGTTTTATGTAACCATTTAATTTTTTGTTCTTGTAGTGTAGGTGTTGATAATAATGTCAGAATTGCAGAAGTTGAGAAGGAAGGACACTCTAAGTGTTGATGTTTCCAAGTAATAGAAGAAAAATGGAAATGGAAGTGAAGGTAATTTAAAATTAATAATTGACATGAAGGAGTTTGAGGAAGAATTATATGTTGTTGTAAATGCTATTGGAAGAGATGTTGAGAAATGACATGATGCTAAGTGGATGCTAAATGCATGCCAAGAATTGAGGATAAGGTTGAGGAAGTTGATTGTGATAATTTTGTTGGTGTGGATTGCATCAATGACGTTGCAAGAATTGAAGAAGTTTATGAAGGGAATCATGAAGCAATGAAAAAATTCTAGAGCAACAAAAACATACGTCAAGGAATTGATGGAGATGTGAAATGTAAGCAATTTTTGAAGATTGTAGAAGTCGATAAAGAAAGTTATTTTATAGAAAAAAGTATTAAAGAAAGGAATGAGCATGTTGTTGTGTATGTGTATTAGTATAAGCCAAGAGAGTGTGAGGGATATGAGGATGATGTTGAGGAAAATGAATTGAGTGCGGAATGTGAACTTGCCTTTTAGAAAGAAAGTTTAGGAGAGGAATCTAATGAGGAAATTCTTATGAGGTGGACCATTTAGTAGATAAGATATTGCCAGTAGTTAATGAGGTGGCAAGAAGCCATTGGAAAGATTAATATTAGTGCAGAGGACAATGAGGATTCTAGGTGGGATACTGATATTCCCACAATACAATAATTGGAAATGATAAAGACTGAGATAACAACCCATGGAGTGAAGGGCATTGTCCATTTGTGAGTATATGGAGAAGAATTTTATAGTTGATGATGATAATATCAAGTTTGAGGAGCTTGAGAAAATACAGAGGATGAGAAAGAAAGTGAAAATGAAGATGACAAAAGTGAGGTTTGTAGAGTTTAGGTTGTGGAGTGGGAGGAAGAAAAATAAAGAGTTTATTTTTCCCACCTTATTATGAAATGAATATGCACTATTCAAGTGAACATGATGATATTTAGTTTTAGAATTGGTCCTTGACACGAGGAGATGATTTTTTTTTTTACCTAGATAATTTGATACAAGAGCATCCAACCACACCATTGTGGAGCAAGCAAAGCCCTATGTGACATAAGCATACGGGACCTCTACAATTTCTCCCAACCATTGATTTAATCGACGTCTCTCCAGTAATGTGGATCTAGTGGGGCCTTTGCCTCTATGATCCCTCTCTCATCATTGGTGTCCTCCTCAATGAATGACCCATGTTTTATTTTTCATTAATTGTATTAGGCACCATAAATTTCAATGAGATTTCTTATGTATACCATCACGCAGCCTTACCTAACATGCCTATGAGTTTTATTAATTGTGGTGGATGGATTTAGAGTGCATGGCACCATTTCTAAGAGGCTTGCCTAATTTTTATTAATGAACCATGAATGCATGAAGAGCTCTTATTAGAAGGCTACTTGGTTTTATTGAAGAGGCTTGATGATGTTTTGTTAGAGTGGAATGGAGAAAAAATGAGAAAAACCTTTGTTGGAGAAAGTAACATAGAAGAGAGACAAAAAATCTATGACATGAGAGTGCTCATGTTGGAGGAGAATGAAGAAGTAGAAAATAGGACATAACAATGATAAAAATGGAAAAAGGAAAAGAAGAAAGGAGAAGAAGAAGAAAAGGAAGAAGATAGAGAACAAAGGAAAAGAATAAAACCAAAACAACAATTAAAAGTAAAAGCTTTGATAAAAAAATAATGTAAATACCTAGTGTATTTCGACAAGAAGAAAGCCTATAGAGGCACTATAAATGTAATTTTTATAAAATTCTAAAGTTTAATGGAAAGACTAGTTGATCCACTTGCATGCAGGAATTTTCTCTCCGTCTAAGTATAACTAGCATACCCCCAAAGCAAAGGAAAGGAAACACTGAAGTGAATTGGGGGTGGTGATGTTGTTTAAAGACTGTGGGTTTTGTGTTTGGGAGGATTTAAAGTAATGTAACCATAGATAGTTAATGTTTAAAGTTTCAAACCATTGATTTAGATCCCCATTCTTAGTACATCAAATGCATCTAATAAGGCCTATACAACCTTTGTGTGAAATTGAGTGAATCAACATATTTGGACCTGTAACAAACAAAAGAAACAAATGGATCATGAAAACTAACTAATTGAGAAAAAACAAAAATATATAAATTATAATATTGAATGATAACAAACTCACACAATCACATAGCATTCATTATAAATTTGGCAAACATGTAATCCACTGGACATTCATGGAATTTTGGGGCAACCTGGGGCCTCCCATTTTCCTCCATTGCTTAGCCATTCGTTTTGGTTGGATTTTGTGTTCACTAAATTTGGAAGCCATCCAAAAATGCACAACATTCATTATAAATTTGGCAAACGTGTAATCTATAGGACATTCATGGCATTTTGGGGCAACCCAGGGCCTTTTTGTTTCCTCCATCGATCAACCATTCGTTTTAGTTGGATTTTGTGTTCACTTAATTTGGAAGCCGACAAAAAAATCACCTTGGGATTCATTTTGAGGTGACATTGGTCGAGGATTCGTATACATTAGATCATTTGGAGGAGGTTCAGTGAAGAAAAACAGGGGTTGCAACTCTTCTACTATAGTTGAGTCTGCCAGTCCCTTGATTTTGTGAGTACGCCCACCATGTTTGCTGCCATAAATGTTTGGGCTTTCTTCAACATCAATGTAGAAGTAAATAGTAGCATGGGTCTCCCATGTGGCATAATTGGTCACAATGATCACTGTAAAGTTCTTTGTTGGGGTCCATAATACAAATGAACCATCATTTAAAGGAGGGATATGGATGAAAGCATTCATGTAACAACCAAATGAACTAGTGTCTTCCAGTATTGAAGTTATAAGTTCCTTTGGTTCCAAAGGGTTGAAAAATCTATTTAGCCGACTACACACCTAAAATACACATGTAAGTTTGCATGGGAAATAGGTTACATAAGTTGCCAAAACATTTGGATATGCACTTACCATGTCCGTGGCTGAAATGAGAAACCCCCATGTGAGTTGAGGCCTGTTTGGGCTTGTTATTTTTCAAAAGTATGCTTCCTGGATTCGAGAATTATGATTCAAGTTTTAAGGTGGTGTTGTATATATTTTTTTCTCTTTAAAACTATGATTCTAACATTAAGTTCCATCTTCAGCGTTCAACAATACATTTTTCTTGATTTGATTATGGGTGACAGGGTAATGCCTAAAGTATGGTTCAAATGGCCTAAACTGTGCATTTTTTGTATGTTTGTTTTAGCAGTAATGGGAAAGCCAATGATTGTAAGATATTACTGGGAGTTTGGTTTGGTTCAAAAACTCTATTAGACAAATATCAAGCAGCTGGGATGCACATACAACCTCTATTGGATGAATATCAAGCAATTGGGATGCACATATAGCCTCGTATGTTTAGATTACTTTATGCATTTACGTTTGATTATTTGTAATAAATTGTAGAATTTGGATGCTGAGATGTTTATCTCTATCGAAACCTACAGGTTTTGTCAACATATTTTCTTTCATTTCATTTTGCAGAACTCAACACGGATCATGGTCAGGCATTTCCATTTGTTTTTTGTACACCTTTTCACTTGTTTTTTATACTCTTGAATCTCAGGCATGAAATATAAAAAGAGTAGGAGAATCTATAGATCTGCTTATGGCTACAGAAAGAAACATACAAAAGAAATTGCCATAACAAAAATTGATTACCTAGTTGGACAACATGCCAATGAGACAACTTGCCATAAAAAAACTGATTACCGAGTTGGGACCAACTGGGACATTCCGCTCATACATTTAGTGGGCTTAAGCACATCAAGTTCATTCCATATTTGAAACAATCCTACCAACATTTTTTGTGATGACAAAGTTGGCACTATTCTTCACATATCAAGTAGGTCAAGAATCCATTTTCCTATTTTAATTTATATTATTATGACATTGTCTAAGCTATATATATATCCTATTATAATTCTCAATTAAAAAAACTTGAAAATAATCTATATCACATTTTTAGTTTAATAAAATTTAAAATATATATTTAAAAATATAAAAAAAATCAGTTAATCCACACATTTTAATCCGAGTGTAAATACCCCTCCCAAGGAGTGCAACGCACATAAGTTTTAATTATTTAATTTTACATTACTATAGATGAGTCCACAATGAATGGTGATTTATAAATTTCGTTTCACATATTTATAAATTACATGTGTTAATCTGGAATTTGTTACATAGATCTAGACTTTGACTATTTTAGCTCACTCGAGATTGGCATGCCATTATCCTTTTATCTCTTTTATGTTAATTGAACACAAAACATAGAGACTCCATCGAACATGACATGTAGACCAAATCTTCTATCATTTTCCACACGTTCCAGCACACTCCACATGTAACCTCAAGTGTAGGTGTCACTCCACATGTAACCTCATTGTCCACACATTCCCGCACATTCCATGTATAACCTCAAGCGTAGGTGTCACTTTGTTTCCTTGGTTCGAAACCCCATAGACTTGTTTGACAATGAATATTGTCTTAATTGTTTATTAAGAAAAACTGCCAAAGTCGACGAAGGAGCCCAGTTTCAATTCAGAGCGATGGAGACTTTGTGTTACTCAATGGGATGGGCCACCCAGTCTGAAAGAGTGATATTGCGAATAAAGGCGTGGTGTTTGTTGTAATGAGTGGTGAAGGAAATTTAGTTTTGAAGAACAAGGGATGTGGAAAAGCTTCCATAATCCCACGATAATTGCATCGTTAGTCAAGTCCTTAATGTGGGAAAAATATTCACTCTGTATCCTTACTCCTCTTTCGATTTAACCTGGAAATTGTTCTAAAATGAGATAGCAACATCGCGTACCATACTAGAATTTCAGATCCTCCTCGCAGCTCTCCCACTCCTCTTTCAATTCATCCAGAAACTCGCTCTCAAATGGAAAAGAGACCAATAAAACAAAGAGAAGGCACTAAAAATTCTTTCGAGATAGAAAACTTACATTCAAACATCTTGTCTCTCTCATGAAATAACAATTCCTCACCTTGTTTTGTCTTTTGTCTATGCAGGTACCTGTTTTCCCTTAATTCATTGTTTCCATCCATGGATTCTTCTCATAATGACAGTGGTGGTAAAGCTATCGACATCGATCTCAAACCCACTTACATGTGTGGGTATTTGGCTGTAACACCCTGTTTCCCCCAGTATGTAAATATAACTATATTGGCCAAGGAACTATGGAAAACTTAGAGGTGTGAATGTTTGATTTATGGACCTTTGTACAAAAGGTCGATGAATGTAAATTTTGTTATTTTAATAGAAAATGGTTACATGTTGCATGATTGCTGAAAGAGGGGATGTGCTAAGAAAAAACCACGAATGCTATGAAAGGTGGTGGAGGGGACCCATAATGGTTGTGTTAACCTCCACTAAACCAGTACCATGCTGGAGTTAATTGCTTAGAATAGAACAACCCTCTGACCCAAGAATGAATTACAGTCGGGGTGGTAGGTGGGAAGGCCTCCTCAAGAGTTAATGAGGGGATGGGGCAGACTGCCCATCCGTAAGGCTTCTAGACCTGACCACGGACTGGGAATTTGAGCCACACGCAACCTTGCCGAGGAAGGATAAAAAGGAAGTGTGGTGGGCAGAGGAGGACCTGCGAAGAAAATGCAGAGATGAGAGCGAAAAATCTTGGGTCTGAGGAAGGACAGAAAGAGGAACAGTGAGTTCTGACCACAGAAAATAGAGATTGAGCCAGGAGAAGGAGAGTAACCTTTGTCCTTATCTATTTCTATATTGGGAGAAGGAGAGTAACCTTCGTCCCTAACTTTCATTGAGCTGGAAGTAAGAGATTGAATCTCAAAGCATAGTGGCTTAAGCTCAGAGGTGGCCAGTGATAAATCCATTGGGAGTGATTGAGCCTATGGTTGGGTGGAAACGAGCACCCCTTTCAGTAGTCGCATCACGCCTTATGGTTCTGATAAGTGTTTTTATGCCTTGTGCTTTGAATTGGAAATAAGGGATGCATGCTTGTATTTATATGTCTGTAAATGGTTTATGTATTGAATGATTAAGTTAAGAGTATGTGTTCGTTCCTTGAGAAATTTTACATCTTCTTGATTTTCCTTATGCTCTAGTTTAATTCCTCGAAAAAAATTTCCCCAGGGAGTTTCCCTCATCGTCCTAGAGTCGAGTGAGTACTCCCCTAACTGTGGAGGTTGAACCCCACAATCACTGCGAGGATGAATTCTATTAAGATAAGGAGAGGTAGTGCATGTATGCACTGAGTCTCTGCAAGGTGGGTAGAGACCAAGAACATCTTAGGTTCTAGAGTTGAGTAATTGAACGTAAGGGGTGCACGAAAGAATTATTCCAAGCATTACGTTCAAGGGAAAGAGCGTAAAAATCTTAAGACTTTCAGAGCCAACAAATCTAAGGAAGAATAGTGAGATTCAAGTATCAAAAGGGAATATCCTTTCATTTGGAATATGAACAGACGAGATCCGTTCAGGAGGATCCAAGGTTTGTTGCGATCATTAGATTTGAAGAAGGGGCACATGCGTTAACACCTTGACTCCCTCAATCTTCGCAATTTCGACGAATGTTGGTAATCATCGTGAAGGGGATAGATCCTTCGAAACCCAAAGTAGTGATGTGACCTGGACTGTAGATCCAAGAATCTATCGGGACCCTCCTTGACCGTCGGATTGGCGAAATCAGAGTTCACACATCGGGAGAATTGCATGTTGGCGCGATTAAAATTCTAAAACACGAAGTTGCGATTTGATCTGGACCGTGGGATCTAGGAAGGTCATGGATCGTCGATCCGACGTGAGTATATTAATGCAAGGAGTACATGGGAATTCGAAATTACCTAAGGACCAAGCTCAAAAGAGATAAGCGATTTTCAGAAATGCAGATGAGGTCCAAGAGGCGAACTTGTTTCAAGTTCGTAAGCTCAGGAGGGAGAGAAAAAGTTGAGACCCATATACCAGGGATTGTAGGAAGTAAATCGTAGGTCGAGACCTTAAAAATATCTGAAATCTTCCAAGTCAAGGAAGAAAGCGAAAGCTTAGGAGGAGGAGCAATAGTGACCATTGGATCGAGCACTGTGAAAGATCTAGACCATTGGAATCCACGTCCATACAATTAGAAGAGCGTGCAAGAGGAGATTATATCTGGGCCATCAGATTTGAGCACGAGGACCAATGGTATTTGGATCCCAAGGAAAGTGCACAAGGCCTAAAACCTTGAAAGTGCCTAGGAGAACGAACTTTGCAAAGTCCCGAAGTTCTGAAATCATCGGAACCATCCATTGTTGGGGTTGACAAGTGGAAGCAGATCCGAGAATTTGAGGACTCAGACATCAGAAGAATTGGGAAAAAGTGAGAGTTGATATTTTAGATTTTTGAAGCCCAAAAATCCGAAGCGACGAGCGCCGTCGATGTGAAGGTGGACATGCGATGCCAGATCTAGAACTCTGGAAGAAAAGAGAGGAGGAAAAGGTCTGAGATGAAGATCTCGATCATTGATCAAGGAGGGAGCTGAAATACCATCAATCGGGTTGAGGAGGCCAAAGTCTCGAGTTGGGATAAGAACCATCGATTAAGGAGGACGTGTGGCAGACAATCTGTCGTTTCGGAGAAATCTCTCCAGAAGAAACGATAGCTTGAGAATTGAAACTCCCGAAGGCCAGACTCGTGGAGGAAATCATAGCTGCACATCTGTAGGGAAAGGTGTTAGCAGATCTTCCACTATGGAAAATAGCTACTGAGGAGGAAGCGAGAGTTTGAGAGTTGAAACTCTCAAAGGCCTGAGAGACGGAACCAATCGTAACCGTTGATTTGGAAGGGAACTACGTGCCAACAGATTGGGGAGGTCTGGGAAGGTGCGTGAAAGACAAGAAAGGAGGATAGATAGCATCCATTGATCAAATATCATTTCCGAAGGAAATATATCGATGGTTGGGAAGAAATGCGGGGCCAGAACATGCTCGAGTCTTAATTTTCCCTGAGCGGGCCGCAATTAAAACCATGGTATCGCCAAAGGCATATGTGGCACTTTGTAGTGAATTGCAGGGTGAAAAGCGGGTTGGTTTGAAACTACCCTTGGATGCACCCACAATCATATACCTTCCAAGAGGTCATAGCCCAGGGCCATATGAAGGAGGGGGTTAGCCGAAAAAGAGTTGGCGCCCGAAATTCAATATTTCATCAGCGCGCAGACAGAGGTCGTGGGTACCCTTAGACCTACACCAGTTAGTCAAAAGGTTCTGTGTTTAATTACAGAACGAGACCATCAAGGTCTCAGAGATTCTCTTGTATTTAGAATCGGAGACCCTTGACTGGAAGGCCGGGCTAATTTCCCGACTGTCCAAATTAGAACTCGTAGAGAGAGAGGATTTATTCTTGTAAGGAGGGTTAAATTTTTATTTTATTTTTAGCACCATCGTGGATATGTTACAAATTGGTATCAGATCATGGTTACGACACTTGGCCTGCTTGGGCTCATGGACGAGTCGCTTAAAAACTCTATTTGGAGTAGTTTTAAAAGAGTGACACTCTACCTCACCTCTTTCTTAAAAAGTTTGGTTAAAAATGTTATTAAAGAAAAGAATGAAACTTTCTACTATTTGTGCATTTAAGAAATTGAACCATGTATTGTTCATGAAATAATAGACTATTAGCTAACAATAAGTGTTTTTGTCAACACTCAAGAAGTCAGTAAATCATGTGAAAACCTCAAGACTAAAGGATGACGACGTGTCATGAAGTGGGGGATAGCTTCCACATTAGAGATGAAGAGTATGATGAAAGGAAGGTGGTGGAAACCCCTCCATATATGGCTGAAACTGTAAGGAGCCTCAGGGCCTAATTATAGAGTTGCAAGGCCGACAATGAGAGATTGATAAAGGAGCAAGAAAAACAAGAATTAACACAGTCTTGTTGCAGGGCTTGTCTGACATACAGAGGCAACTACAACATAAACCAACAACCAATCATGTGGACCAATGACATAAGAAGAGAAGTCAAAGTCCACTTGATATTCAAAAACATGAATCCATAAGTGACCACACTGGGAGAAGCGCCTTGAATAAGGCCCAACCTGGAGGCAGGGGACACTCATTGGTAGAGTCCTCTGGAAAGGAAGTTGGTGAATCCGAAGGATCTTCTAGTAGCAGAGCAAGATCAAATTCTCAAAGGAAAGGAAAGAAGCAAAAGCGTTCCAAAAATCATGATCCTAAAGAATTCAAGAAAGCTAATCCATCCTCCTTCGACGGAGAGATTAGGAAGGGAGAAGAGGCTGAAATTTGGTTGCTTTGTCTAAAGAAGTACTTCAGAGTCCATGACTACTCTGAAAACTTGAAGGCTCTAATAACCATCTTTAACTTGAATGGAAAGGCTTCCATTTCTTGGGAAGACCTTAGGAATGTGAAAGGAGTCCATGAGAAGGACTTGTCATGGAAACAGTTTGAGAAATACTTCAGGAAGCAATATCTATCAGAGAAATGCATGGATGGGAAGACTAAGGAATTCTATGAACTTGGGTTGGGAAGCTCACCATAGATGAATTTGTCAATAAATTCCTTGAACTACTGAGGTATGTACCCTAAATAAAATATGAAAAAGTAAAAATGCAACGGTTCATTTGTGGGTTACTCAAACCTACCGGGACAGGATTGAGTTTGACGAACCAAAGACCTTAGAAGAAACTATCTGGAAGGTGAGGTATTGTTATGAACAATTTGGGAGTAATACAAGACCCCACGAGGACTGGAAGAAGAGGAGTAGTTCGGGATTCCAGAAGAAGGGGTTTAAATCCTCAAGATTTAAGAACTATGAAAAATATTCTAGAAGGATCCTTCCTACTAGAAGTATTTATCAGCAAAATTTCCCCTCTCAAAGTGGAAATAAACCTTTTAAGACAATCCTAGAAAAGATCAATAACCTAAAGAAGGAACCCTTAAAATGATGGGGTTGTGGAGAAGATCATCGATTGAGGGACTGCCCACACAGACAACAGAACAGTAAGAGAGTCTACAATATCCAAGAAGCTACCACCGTCAATGATGTGGCTATGAGCATTCCACGAATCTATGCAGCCTTGGATAATAATCAATCCGACCACCAAGATTTAGTTGTGGAGATAGAAGGTATGATCACCAATCGTCTGGTTTCTATTTTAATTGACCCAAGTTCTAATTTGAGTTATGTGGCCCCTTAGACTGTTGATAAGTGTAAATTGCAACCAATTAGACATGTTAAATCGTGGTTGGTGCGATTATCCACTGGGACCAAAAGAAAAGTGGCAGAGGTCATATCGACCTGTCAATTCATCATGGGTGGATTGCCCACCCGAGTGACCCTTAACATACTTCCCCTGGGATCTTATGACTTGTTGATTGGTATGGATTGGTTGGCTGCTTATAAAACTAAATTGGACTGTTATCATAAAACTTTAGAATGTGTAAATGAAGAAGGGGGAAAGATGACCCTCCAAGGGATTCAGAAGCCTATCTCAGTGAGACAAATATTAACCCTTCAAATGAAAAAGTATTGCAAAAAGGGGTGTTCCTTATATGCCATATAGGTACTGGAATCCGTTGAGAATGACATACCAAACCTATAGGACCGCCCCATATTAAGAGAATACAAGGACGTGTTCCTAGAAGAGGTACCAGGTATACCTCCGAGAAGGGATATCGACTTCTCTATATAACTTACACCAAGAGTGGTACCAACATCTAGAATGACATATAGAATGAGCACACCAGAGCTGGTTGAGCTCAATCTACAGCTAAAAGAGATGATGGACAAAGGCTACATCCGACCCAGTGTATCTCCGTGGGGAGTGCCCATCTTGTTTGTGAAAAAGAAAGATGGCACCCTCTGACTGTGCATAGATTATAGACAACTCAATAAGACAACCATAAATAACAAGTACCCCTTACCAAGAATCAATAACATGTTCTACTAATTGGGAGGTGCTTCCATTTTCTCGAAGATCGAATTAAGGTCTGGATACCACCAAGACTGGATTAAGGATGAAGACATCCACAAAACAACCTTCAGGACGAGGTATGGTCACTATGAATGTGTGGTGGTGGCATTTTGGTTAACCAATGCCCCCCACCACTTTTATGTGCTTGATGAATAATGTACTCAGCAAATTCCTGGACAAATTTGTATTGGTTTTCATTGATGATATCCTAATCTACTTCAAAAACATGGAGGAGCACGAAGAACATCTTAGACTCATACTCCAAGTAGTAAGAGAGCATCAGCTCTATGCTAATTTTAGCAAGTGCAATTTCTTTCAGAAGCAAGTCCATTACTTAGGCCATGTCATATCTAAGGAAGGGGTGGAAGTAGATCCTGACAAGATCAAATCTATTATGTAATGGCCTACCCTGAAGGATGTATCCGATATTAGGTCCTTCATAGGCTTAGCAAGATACTATAGAAGGTTCATAAAAGGGTTTTCCAAGATTGGTTGTCCAATCACTGCCCTTCAAAAAAAGGGGATTAAATTAATTTGGACATCAAAATGTGAAGAAAGATTTCAGGAACTGAAATACCTCTTGACCCATGCACCCATGCTAAATATTGCAGACCCGGATAATGATTTCCTCATGTGTACAGATGTTTGCAAGGAAGGACTTGGAGGAGTCCTTATGCAAGAGGGACATGTAATTTTCTATGTGTCCAGGAAATTAAATGAGCATGAGATCAATTATGTGACCCATGACCTAGAGTTGGTTGGCATAGTACACGCTTTAAAAATGTGGAGGCACTACCTCCTGGGTAGGAGATTTGTGCTTATGATAGACCATTGTGGATTGAGACACCTATTTGATCAACCAAAAATCAATGCTAGGAAAGCTAGGTGGATGGATCTCCTTAGTGAGTTTAATGTTGAAATCAAACACATCAAAGGAAAGGAAAATAGGGTGGCCTATGCCCTTATCAAAAGTATAAAAATGATTCATCTAGCAACGATAAGCACCTATGAAACAGATGTCAGGGAAAGAGTCAGGAATGCACAAGAAGAGGATGCATTCTTCAAGACTGTGACCTCATACCTAAGGCAAGAGCCTACATGGCTAAAATATGAAGGCTACCATATGCTCAAAGAAGGGATGCTAACTTACAGAAATAGATTGTATGTTCCAAACTATGACGAATTGAAGAGGTTCATAATGGATGAACTACATAAGAGACCATATACTGTTCACCTAGGATATCAGAAAATGATCACGACCACTAGGAAACATTTCTATTGGCCTGGATTGAAGAAATACATATCTAACTATCTAGCTAAGTGCCTAGAATGCCAACAATTTAAGGCATAACACTGACATCCAACAAGATTGTTATAGCCCCTACCGATCCCAGAATGGAAATGGGAAACCATCTCCATGGACTTCATCACCAGATTACCATAGTCGACCAAGAAAAATGATGCCATCATGGTTGTGGTGGACAAACTGAGTAAGTATGCTCATTTCATTCCTTTCAAATCAACTTGTAAGGCCATAGATATTTCCAACATCTTCATGAAGGAGATATTTAGACTGCATGGCATGCCCAAGGAAATTGTATCTGACCGAGATACCAAATTCACTTCAAGCTTTTGGAAATCCCTAATGGCTAGTTTTGAGACAAAATTGTTGTTCAACACATCTTATCACCCTCAAACTGATGGATAGACAGAAAGAGTGAATCAAATAGTAGAAGACATGCTAAGGATTCATGTAATGCATTAGCCTAGGAAGTGGGAAGACTACTTACCATTGGTAGAGTTTGCCTACAACAACGGTTATCATGAATCCTTGAAGATGAGACCTTTTGAAGCCCTCTATGGTAGACAATCCAAGATTCCAAACAGCTGGAGTAACCCAGTGGATAGAATTAAAATCGGACCCGACATGCTGAAAGAAATGGAACAACAAGTGGTTCAGATAAGACAAAATCTGAAGATTGCTCAAGATAGACAGAAAAATTATGTCGACGGAAAGAGAACTCCCAGAGAGTTCAAGGCCGGAGACCATGTCTATCTCAGAGTTAGACCTAGGAAGAGTTCCCTAAGAATGGGATCCTGTGCCAAATTGGCACCTTGGTATTGTCAAACCTTTGAAGTCTTAGATAGAGTGGGACCTATAGCCTATAGGCTAGCACTTCCTCTCACAGTAAAGACACATAATATTTTTCATGTTTCATTATTGAAGAAATATGTAAATGATGCTAATCATATAATTGATTGGTCTATGATCCAGGTGGAGCCAGAGGGAGAATTCCTACCAGAACCCCAATGCATATTAGACAGGAAGGAAACCTCACTCAGGAACCGAACCATTGCATAGGTCAACGTGCAGTGGAAACACTTTGGTCTAGATGAGGCTACGTGGGAAATGGAGGATTCCATGAGAAATGCATATCCGATTTTGTTTACTCCTGTACAAACATGTCATGTTGACAGATAGAACATTGAGGATGATGTTTGTAGTGTACCCTTCACTACCCAGGTTTCCCAACCTCTCAGTTTACCCTTCCTTACATGGAATTATAAGCAAATGCATTTAACAGAATTAAACACACTTAAAATACAGTGTGAAACATATCTGGGTACTGCTATAATTAAATGTTCCATAGCATTCATCATTAATTCATTTACACAGCAGAAAACATGATACAAAACAGCACAGTCATATTCAAATGTAATAAACCATATTTCAATACTTATCTTTTATCGGCTGGAGAAATCACCAACCAAGTGCAGGCCTTCCACGAACCTCCCAGACTTAGACCACACTGTTCATCAGCTCAATAGTAGGTCACCCCTGAGCTGGGACCGAGCTCCACCCCAAGGCAAGGAATCTAGACTCAAGCTGAGGTTACAGGAAAGATAATACATACACATTCACCAGGAAGGATTTCTCCCAGGAATCTCCCACGCTCACTGCATACAGACCCTCATTCCCCACATGCCTGTTCCACCCCAGGAGAGTGCACCTTCTCTGTCACCTAGACAGTCCTTCGGCTGCCAGTCTCCCTTACCTTGGGTTACAGGAACAGGCTAGACCGGAATTCTCCGGGCTCTATGGAAGCTACAGGGTTCCTTCCAGGAGTCCTCTTCTCCCTCCGCACACTCTCTCACCTGGAGGAGTCGCTCACAGGCCAACAAGCCTCACGCAGTCCAGCACTACGTAGTCACATCAATCCACGGGAAAACACAGACAATGCTTCCCAAAAGGTTCAACTGTCACAGGATAATCTCACGGGATGATTTCGGAGCAGGCTTCACGCCCAGGATAGCTCAGTTTTCCCAGAACAACCAGGGATTCTTCCACTCGAGTTTAACACAGGGAATTCTGGTTCAAGGAAAGCGCTCTAGGGATTGTCTGGAACGGGTGCAAACTCATAGCTCTGGATAGGTATTACACAGTTTTCCTCAGGAAAACACCGCTAACGGTTTCAGAGGTGAATCTCGGATATTCGGCAGAGGTCGTACTGGTTCCACACTCAGAGATTCGGTTCAGAATGGAGGAACATTCCCCACCCAAGGTTCAGTTCAAGGCTTATATTTGCATTCACTAAGGTTGACACTTGTCACCCTGGGAACTGCATGCGTTCCATCCGTACGCCTTTCTCCCACCATTTGGGGAATCACGGGTCCTTCAAAAGGACTTAGGATAAAATAATGTGCACATGGATTTTTAGGAACAATAATAAAATATTATTCCAGGCCTAAGTCCCCTAGGCTTAGCCCCTAGGCTCCTCACTCAGCCCCTTTTCCCACCTTCCAGCCCCTTGATCCCTTACCCACTCTGTGGACACTCAGTCCCCCATCACTCTTTCATCGTGGTCGGTCTGCACTGGCGATATTTATATTTTATTAATTGTCCTGCATACATAGAAGTACATCAACAGGCTCCTGGCCTTCAACACTTAGGCTCCCTGGCCTAACAAAACTCATAAGCCTAC
>ML781017.1:125426-140939 GCA_009831015.1 Picea engelmannii | reverse complement strand
CAGGCATCAGATTTATAGAAAAATCGATGTCCCTCTTTGGAGGTAGTCCAGGCACCTCCTGAAACACGTCTTCGAATTCTTTGAGCACCCTGTGGTCTTCTATATTTGAGACCACATCTTGGAATACTTCTTCCACCCGGGCTACAAATAATTGACATCCTTTCCAGTAACATTTCTTCAGCTGCATAGCTGAGATTTCTCTAACAATCACAGCCCTGGGAATTCCTTGGACTGTTACCTGATTTCCTTCTTCGTTCAAGCATGTGAACCTCTTGTTTCGACAATCCAAAAGGGCATGGTGTTGGTCCAACCAGTCCATCCCAATTAAGCAATCATATGAGCCTAAAGGTAGAATATTCAATTCAGCCTTAGTGCTCATTCCCTTCATGTCCACTGAACAGGACTTAACCAATTCAGTGACCTTCCTCTTGGTTCCTGTGGCTAACTTCACTAACCAAGACTTCTCATGTTTTCTCTTTATTAGATGCAAACTTTCCACCACTCTAGGATCTACATAACTATGACTAGCCCCTGAATAATTCAAAATAACAAGTGGTCGGTTGTTGATCATACCTTCCACTTCAATCATGTGTGATTGAAATTCTTCTTGCTTGTTGTCCAGGGATGCATAGATCCTCGGCATTCTTCTGCCCATATCCTCCACTGTTTCATCTTGCTGAACAGTATGGACAGTTCTTTCTTTGTCGTTTCTGTGGGGGCAGTCTCTGTACCTATGATTCCCTTTACAGCCCCAACACTCCATGGTTGGAGGCCTTGACATTTGTTCATTCCCTTCAACTTTCCTAGGTTCTCTAAAACTTTACTATCCCCAAGGACTGTTTCTGAAAAAGGAAGGCTTGCTTCCCTTCTGCCTCTGTTCTTTCTTAAACCTCTTCTGGTTATCCCAAGCCTTCTGAAAGATAGGCTTTTCTCTCTGCTGTTCGTATAGGCATTTCTCCCTTCTTATGGTCTCTTCCATGGTCTTAGGATCATCGTATTGAATCTTTTCACCAATGGAAGGGGGCAGTCCACTCAGATACCTCTGAATTTTGACAGCCTCATCCTTGATGAATGAGACATACTTCAACAGTTCCAGAAAACTTCGCTCATACTCATCAATGGTGATACTGCCTAGCTTGAGTTCGAAGAAATCCTTCATCTTTCTGTCATAATACCTTTTTGTCAAGTATTTATTCTCGAAATACCTCTTGAATTCCTTCCAAGTAACCTCTTTCTCTTTGATGTGTTGCACCTGCACAAACTGATCCCACCACATGGACGCTTTTCCTTTCAGTTGGTACATTGCAATTCTTCCTTCTGCATGAGCAGAATAATTCTGCAGCTGGAAATATTTCTTCATGCCAAGAAACCATGTCTCAACATCTTCCTCCCTCTTATGCTCCCCATCAAATGTTAGAGGTTTAATTTTATTCATTTCTCCTTTCAATTCCTCCCTTCCATATTTATGATGTTTTCTGATCGGTGATGGGCTTGAACTGCTATGTGTCTTACTACCAGAACGTATTTGGGAGCGACTATGATGTCGGCTACCACTCCTTGACCTGCTTCTTTCCCCATGAGTTCTGCGACTCTCCGTCGTACTTGAGTCTCTTCCTTTCTCAAGTTTCTTCTCTATTCTTTCCAGACTCTGCATAAATCTTAAGTTTAATTTTCCTTGCTGATCTCTGACTTTCATGAGCTTTCGGCTATCATCTCGGTGTTCCTTAGCTTCTCTTTGTAACCCTTCAATGATTTTCATCATATGTCCTTCCTTATCCATCTCTTTTCCATGCCCATTAGAGTGCGATCCCTCGACTCCTTGGTTAACATCCTTTCCTTCTTGATCATCTTCCATTTCAAGGATAATTGGCATTCTTCCCCACTCCATACTTGGTGTTGATTGTCTGGAGTTTTGGCCTCTGTTGTATTTGGAACACACACTGTGCAATCCAATTCAAATTGTTTGGCCATTAAACTCCATGAATATCCCACACTATTCATAATTAATATGAACAAGAATGAAAGTTATTTCAGCTTCACAAGTTTTCTGAGTTCTGTATGGCTCGGTGTTTTTCGATGACTGAAACTCCCATTTTCAGTTATTTCGAGACTTCCAATTTCGGAGTTTCGCAACTCCAGATGTCAAGGTTTACTATCCTCTCGGATTCCCGATCTCCGATAAGCCCTTTTTAACGTGCTAGTCCTCCTGGGCCTAGCCCTTGACTCATGTGGCCATGCGCCAAGACCGTGGCCATTTCCCTCTCGGGTCTACTCCTATCGGGAATTCGTCCCTTGCATTGTCAACAGGCGCATGCCTTCGCAAATCCCGCCTCTCCAATATCCGATATGCCTTAGCCCTCCAAGCTAATCCCTATCCGATATGACCGTTGTCTTGTGACCCAGGTCTTATCCCTTATCAGGGTTCATGGTTTCGCAAATATAAATGGGCCAAAACGCTTGACAGCAGAATCCCCGATTTCCTGATTTTTTATGGGCTCCGTCCATGCTAGCCCTCCGAGCTAGAGCCTCATCATACAACCACACTATATGACCTTAATCAAACCACTCATCGGGGTTTTGGCGATTTCAATGTCATGCTCATACGCTCACGGGATCTCCAATGGGTCCCAGTCGTTGACTCGTCAAAAATATTTTCTCCTGTTGCTATGAATATGCCACCTGTCCTCCTGACAGTCGATGTGGCCCCACGCACCTAAGCCTTATCGGGAAATCGCGTATCGCGATTTTCCCATGCTCAAAACCCTTGCCTCTGGATTCTCCGATATCCCGATGCCCGATATCCGACGCGCCTTTCTCTCTAACACTTCGCGGTCAAGCCAGGTCCATGTGACCTGCGTTCACATGACCACCGTCATACGCTTTTGTCGAGTTTTCGGGGTTCGGGGTTTCAAAGTGTATGACTCACTCATCACCGGGGTTCCCGATTTCTCGATTTTCGAATTCTCAAATCCCGATTTCCAATGAATGACCTTTCTATCGGAACTTTTCCGATGAACCTCAATCACCGATGGATTTACTCCTTGTCGGGACCTTCCCCGATGTGTCGATCTCTACCACGTGTCCACTAAATGAACGGTCCAGATCTTGTCGCGAATTTGCGGATCACGATTTCGTGTGACAAGATTTCCACATGCTCGAGAGTCCCGATTCTTCGAGTTCCGACTCTCTCCAGGATTCTGATACGTGTCCTCCCAAGATTTATGGCTATGATCCCTTGAGTTTTCGAGAATCACAGGGTCTCGATTCTCTTTAGTTCTAATATCCCGACGCCTCTTCGGAACTTCTCCTCTACTCATGAGGACTTAATTCCTGCGCAACTTCTGTCAACTCGGACGGTTGATGGGTAATCCCATAGGGATCTGACGATTCACGATCCTCCCGAGTTTAAACTCTTGTGCAGTATCAAGAGGTTTTAAACCTCGTGCACATTCTCCAGATCTGGCAGTTGCAAGGTTTCGCTTTCCCTCCCGAACATATCCGACGGTTCTAACACCCTTGGTGTAGAAACCTGTCTCCCTATGGTCATAGACCATACCAGCTGCGGTTTCATAGTACCGCTATACCTCCTGAGCTTATAAACTTGGTCAAGCAACTACTTGATGCACTGGAACAACCCAACATCCGAAATTGGCCATTCCAGGCCCAATTTCTCCTCACATTTTCGGTCCAAAGACCGCTCCAGTGGCCCATCTTGGCTCAGTGTCAAAACCTTTGCTCTGATACCAATTTGTAGTGTACCCTTCACTACCCAGGTTTCCCAACCTCTCGGTTTACCCTTCCTTACATGGAATTATAAGAAAATGCATTTAACAGAATTAAACACACTTAAAATACAGTGTGAAACATATCTGGGTACTGTTATAATTAAATGTTCCATAGCATTCATCATTAATTCATTTACACAGCGGAAAACATGATATAAAACAACACAGTTATATTCAAATGTAATAAACCATATTTCAATACTTATCTTTTATCGGCTGGAGAAATCACCAACCAAGTGCAGGCCTTCCACGAACCTCCCAGCCTTAGACCACACTATTCATCAGCTCAACAGTAGGTCACCCCTGAGCTGGGACCGATCTCCACCCCAAGGCAAGGAATCTAGACTCAGGCTGAGGTTACAGGGAAGATAATGCATACACATTCACCAGGAAGGAGTTCTCCCAGGAATCTCCCATGCTCACTGCACACAGACCCTCATCCCCCACATGCTTGTTCCACCCCAGGAGAGTGCACCTTCTCTGTCACCTAGACAGTCCTTCGGCTGCCAGTCTCCCTTACCTTGCGTTACAGGAACAGGCTGGACCGGAATTCTCCGGGCTCTATGGCAGCTACAGGTTTCCTTCCAGGAGTCCTCTTCTCCCTCCGCGCACTCTCTCACCTGGAGGAGTCGCTCACAGGCCAACAAGCCTCACGCAGTCCAGCACTACGTAGTCACATCAATCCATGGGAAAACACAGACAATGCTTCCCAAAAGGTTCAGCTATCACAGGATAATCTCACGGGATGATTTCGGAGCAGGCTTCACGCCCAGGCTAGCTCAGTTTTCCCCGAACAACCAGGGATTCTTCCACTCGAGTTTAACACAGGGAATTCTGGTTCAGGGAAAGTTCTCTCGGGATTGTCTGGAACGGGCACAAACTCATAGATCCGGACAGGTATTACACGGTTTTCCTTAGGCAAACACCGCTAACGGTTTCAGAGGTGAATCTTGGATATTCGACAGAGGTCGTACTGGTTCCACACTCAGAGATTCGGTTCAGAATGGAGGAACGTTCCCCACCCACGGTTCAGTTCAAGGCTTATATTTTCATGCACCAGGGTTGACACTTGTCACCCTGGGAACTGCATGCGTTCCATCCATACGCCTTTCTCCCACCATTTGGGGAATCACGGGTCCTTCAAAAGGACTTAGGATAAAATAATGTGCACATGGATTTTTAGGAACAATAATAAAATATTATTCTAGGCCTAAGCCCCCTAGGCTTAGCCCCTAGGCTCCTCACTCAGCCCCTTTTCCCACCTTCCAGCCCCTTGATCCCTTGCCCACTCTGTGGATTCTCAGTCCCCCATCACTCTTTCATCGTGGTCGGTCTGCACTGGCGGTATTTATATTTTATTAATTTTCCTCCATACATACAAGTACATCAATAGGCTCATGGCCTTCAACACTTAGGCTCCCTGGCCTAACAAAACTCATAAGCCTACAGCTTATACAAAACTTGTCTCACCGGCCTATAGAACATATTTACAATTCTTTGCATGTAACATGATCTGTAACGGGGCTCGGCCTTGGGGACACTACAATGTTCCTTTAAGGGGGAGGGAATTGCAACACCCTGTTTCCCCCAGTCTGTAAATATAACTATATTGGCCAAGGAACTATGGAAAACCTAAAGGTGTGAATGTTTGATTTGATGGACCTTTGTACAAAAGGTCGATGAATTTAAATTTTGTTATTTTGATAGAAAATGGTTACGTGCTGCATGACTGCTGAAAGAGGGGATGTGCTAAGAGAAAACCACAAATGCTATGAAAGGTGGTGGAGGGGACCCAGAATGGTTTCATTAACCTCCACTAAACCAGTACCATGCTAGAATTAATTGCTCAGATTAGAACAACCCTCTGACCCAACAATGAATTACAGTCGGGATGTAGGTGGGAAGGCCTCCACAAGAGTTAATGAGGGGATGGAGAATACCGCCCATCCGTAAGGCTTCCAGACCTGACCACAGATTGGGAATTCGAGCCACACAGAACCTTTTTGAGGAAGGCAAGAAGGGAAGTGTGGTGGGAAGAGGAGGACCTACGAAGAAAATGTAGAGAGGAGAGTGGAAATTCTCAGGTCCGAGGAAGGATGGAAAGAGGAATAGTGAGTTCTGATCACAAAAAATAGAGATTGAGCCAGGAGGAGGAGAGTAACCTTCGTCCTTATCTATTTATGTATTGGGAGAAGGAGATTAACCTTCGTCCCTAACTTCCGTTGAGATGGAAGTAAGAGATTGAATCTCAAAGCATCGTGGCTTAAACTCAGGGGTGGCTAGTGATAAATCCGTTGGGAGTGACTGAGCCTATCATTGGGTGGAAATGAGCACCCCTTTCAAGAGTCGCATCACACCTTATGGTTCTGATAAGTGTTTTTATGCCTTGTGCTTTGAATTGGAAATAATGGATGCATGCTTGTATTTATATTCCTGTAAATGATTTATGTTTTGAATGATTAATTTAAGAGTATGCATTCATTCCTTGATAACTTTTACATTTGCTTGATTTTTCTTATGCTCTAGCTTAATTCCTCGAAAACACTTTCCCCAGGGAACTTCCCTCATCGTCCTAGAGTCGAGTGAGTAATCCCTTGACTGCGGAGGTTTAACCCCACAATCACTGCGAGGATGAAGTCTATTAAGCTCAGGAGAGGTAGTGCATGTATGCATCGAGTCTCTACAAGGTGGGTAGAGACCGAGACCATCTTAGGTTCTAGAGTTGAGTAATTGAACATAAGGGGTGCGCAGAAGAATTATTCCAAGCATTACGTTCAAGAGAAAGAGCGCAAAACTCTTAAGCCTTTCAGAGCCAACAAAGATAAGGAATAATAGTGAGATTCAAGTATCAAAATGGAATATCCTTTCATTTGAAAGATGAACAGACGAAATCCGTTCAGGAGGATCCAAGGTCTGTCGCGACTGTTAGATTTGAAGAATGTTAATGCCTCGACTCCCTCAGTCTTCGCAAGTTCGACGAATGTTGGTAATCATCATGAAGGGGACAGATCCTCTAAAACCCAAATTAGCGATGTGACCTGGACCGTAGATCCAAGGATCTATCGGGACCCTCCTTGACCGTTGGATTGGCGAAATCAGAGTTCACACATCGGGAGAATCGCACATTGGCGCGATTAAAATTCTGAAACCCGAAGTTGCTATGTGATCTAGACCGTGGGATCGAGGAAGGTCGTTGCTATAGCGGGAAAACCCCCCATATGGACTACACTAGGGTTCAACGTGTAGGTAGAGATAATCGTCTAAAGTCTCCTACTTTTAACAACTACCCTGACAATACCTCGCATTCATGCATAAAATACAAAGTATAAGGATTGGATAACTCTACCTTAAACTTCGCGTTCGGTGTCGATCCTTTTGCGTTCGATTGTTCCTCGACTGGAAATATCCTCCCAAGGCCAACCTGCATTCACCAAAAGACAAACAAGAAACTACGAACATGCATCTTATATATGAATTAGTGGGTTAGATGTCATATTAAAATGTAAATCAAACATAAAGATTGAACACATCATATGGCAGGACAAAAAAAGTACTTCTTTATATTAATCTCATAAAGTCACATATAAATGAGATCGATGACTACTCCTCAAACCTGGTTCAGGCTCCTCTTCACCAAAATCCAACTGCTTCCATGTATCTTTCTCCTCTCACAATTCTCTCTAGGGAAATGGCATAGGCTTATGAATGAGGAAAAAGGCAAGAATAGGGAACTCTGGCTCAAAACTCACAATGTGGCTGCAAAGTCTTGGGGCAAGGGAGAAAAGTGAAATGCGCAAAGTTTCACTTTTCTTATGCTTTTTTTTGGAATGAGACCCCAACACCTCCTTTTATATGACAAAAGGATGATTATTCGGTTGGGTGACGGGCTATAGGCGGTGGGATAGTTGGGAAACTACCCAATAGCCCGTAATCTCAATGAATTCCTTGCAACTTTTTAATTTTTACAACTTTTGTGAGTATACACGGGCTATAATGGTGCAACTAGCATATGTACGCAAGCTGTAGTGGTGCAACAAGCGTGTGTATGCGGACAATAATGGTGTAGGGCATGTACATATTCAAAAATGTGTTTTTTAAGAAGAGCTGCTCAGTGATGGCTTGGAAAAAGTAGCAAGTAAGATGGCCTGATGCCAGGTATGCATGTATGGAACAATTTAGGGTTATAATAGATTCCACCTAATGTGTGAGGTCAGAAGAGCATCTGATGGATGAAATACATTACAAATATTCACCAACGTACGAAGCGAGTGAGCCCAGGACTAGAGTTCGGGAGGTGCCATCTGCAAAAATAATAATTGTCTCACTGAGGCGGGCATACCCATGCTTAGGATGAAATAAATCATGGCTGCCAATCAAATACACTACAGATCCATGTCATATAACTATATAAAGTGTATCTACGAGCAATACACAACAAATATACATCTCAAAATCAAAGATATACATGTATAGTATCCATCTTCAAGAATCCAATGACGCTTGATGGCTAGAGATGAGGCCTTCAGACCTTGAGAAACAACTTCAAGATCTTCAAAACTCAGGTAGGAGTGTAATGTGAGAGTAACACTTCACTACCCAGAGGTCTTCGACGGCTCGTCAGGGAAAGACAAAGAGAACTTTAGTGATTTCGAATAAAGACTTGATTGGACTTTCGGGATGGCCAGGCATGAGGGCAAGAGAGAAACTGTAGAGAGGCCGACTCAAGTTGGGTAAAACTTCCCTTGGACAATAGCACGACAAATGATTAGACTCAGGCAATATGACATTAACATAAGTTCACGATGCAGGAGGCAACGCAAACTCTCCATGTGTTTGGAAGAATAACCAAATGGAGGAGGACACAACTCTATGTAGCGAGAACAACTTCCTAAGGTCATATTAAATCCCAATGCTTGACGACAAACAAAAGGATGTGCTTTGTCCAAGGGCGACTCATTGTGCTGCCATAAAAAGAAAATACTTTTCCCGTCCTCTTTTTGGGGTATATTTGATTTTTTTGTCTTTTCTAATAATTTTGGAAAGCTTTAAAAAGAATAAAAGAATGCTACATTACAAAGGAGGAACGAGTGTCACATGCATACTAGTTCCAAGTGCAAGGAACACACTAATGCTCAGATCAAGGAGACATGTGCAGGGAAAGGAAACTCGGGAAAATTCCTCCATGGGTCAAGGTGTCAAGACGCAAAGACAAAGTGCTACAAGGCTTGCGTATAAGGCATGCTTCAAAGGTTCAATTGAGAGCAACATGGAGCCGACATTAGGCCAAATATACAGAGATGCAAATGCGATTAATAAGACACAATGATAACGTCCTTGGATGTAATTTTAAATGAGCCTAGATAAAAGACTCCACTGGGGTACCTTTTTCGAAGGTAGTCTAGTCAGTTCGAAAAAGGGATAAACTAGCATCGAAAAGACATCTATTCAAAACCATTTTCACAAGTGTGACAAAGACAAGATCACTCGACAATCTTTTCAAGTTTAAGGAGTCTGAAAAGAGATTAACTATGGACTCACTGCCTTTTTCTAGATTTAGTCTCCTTAGCCAGAAAAAAGTAAAATTTATTGAGAAGAACTCTCTCGGCGAGACGCATATCCCGAGGTGTAACTTTTTCCTCCTTAGTCTACAGGCCAGAAAAAGGGGTAAACTCATGCTAGTAGATGTTTTTCTAAACCAATTAACGAGTGTGAGAGAACAAGGTCACTTGACGATCTTTTCAATTTTAAGGAGTCTGAAAAGAGCTTAACTATGGACTCTATAAAGGACGTTCTTCTGGACCAGTTTAACGAGTGTGAAGGAACAAGGTCACTCAACTGTCTTTTCAATTTTAGGGAGTCTGAAAAGAGCTTAACTATGGACTCCATGGGGGTTCCTTTTTCATAAATTTAGTCCCTCGGGCCCAAAAAAGGGTTAAACTTATACCTGAGAATACTCTTCTAGCGAACCAAATTTCCTAGAGCGTACCTTTGTTCGTAAAATTGACCATCCAGACCAAATAAGGGGTAAAATACTTTCGGACAGATGTGCCTTCAAATTTTAGTTTGACGAGCATGAAGGACAACAAGATCACTCGACAATCTTTTCATGTTTATAGAGTCTGAAAAGGGCTTAAAAGAAGACTCATTTTTTGGGAGCCCCGAGGGTGAGGTCATGACATATTAGACGTATGAGGCTCAAACTCATAATCAAGACAAGACTAATAAGGACTCCCAAGCCTAAAGTCATTAATGACGACATGGACACCAAAATGAAACCAGGATCTACCTAGGGAAACCATGGAGAGGTAGGCTCTACCACTAAATTACGACACTTCTAAAGAAACCATGATGGTTTCGTGTCACAATTCGGTGGGGTCGATCCTCTGGAAAATAAAAAAAGACAACGAGATGCAAAAAGTGGAGGTGGAATCCTAACTTAAATGCAAAAGTTGGAAAAATAACTTTTACCCAGAAACTTTAAAAAGTGACCCATATCCCAAAACGTTTTCCAAACCAAAGGTGAAGTGTATTGTAACATCCAATGAGAAACTTAAGAACCACGTTAAATGATTTTCAAGCCAGAAAAAATGACAAAAGGGTCCAAAAAATGACAAAATGGGCCAAAAAAGTCTATAAATAGAATCTGGCAGCTCATTATCACCATTGTAATTTGAGAATTGAACAAAAATCCAAAAACACCCCTTTGCTAAAAAAGTTGATTTAGGGAGCTTCAGAGGACGAAACGAACTTCTGCTCGGACCAAGTAAGTACAAATCAACCCCCCTTGCATTCCAATATTTCCTTTTTTCTTTTATTTTGGTTTTTGGGGGGGCGCACACTCCTAAAAAGGGGTGGCACTGCGTGTACGCAAGTTGTCCAAGGAAAACCAATGTATGCCTATGAGCAGAGAACAATCTGCCCATGTGCATACACGACTGTTCCCAATACAACTCACGTACACCCTCAAGAACTTGGAAAAAAATGAAAATATAGGAGTTAACTCCCCTTTGGACTTGTTATTTTGTAGGATGTATGTCCATTGGAGAGAGAGAGAGCATGAAGACATTGATATGATGGTTGATGAGGACTCTGCATCTATAGCCACATTGAGGCAATGCAGTTTGTGGAATTTCTACCAGTGTCCATTCATGAGGGCACAACCTAGGCTGCTGAACACCTTGGTGGATTATTGGCATCCCGACGTTGATGCATTTATGCTTGAGGGGCAGTCATTGACTCCAATGATTGAAGACATTTACTTCCTGACTAGCCTCTCAAGGAGAGGTGAACCAGTCAACTTGCAAGCTTTCCCCCCTGGGCCTCATAACATTGCCGAGTTGATCGGATTACATTGTGAGGCCGACACTGAGAAAGTAGGTTCTCAGGTGCCAATAAACAAGATCACCAACCTATCACTGAAAGTGATAGTTCTGCTTATTGGGCAGATCACTGGATCCATTACCTTACACCAGGCCTCTCAGGTGCATATGAATTGTGCATTGAAGTGCTTGACTGCACGAATATTCAACTAGAGCATGACCATGCTAGACTGCATGAAGAGACAACTCACCGAGTGTCGTGGGAGGAACAAAGAACTTTGTATTTGGGACTATTATGTGCTTATTCTTCTTTGAGAGAGTACCCAATCTCAGTCCACGAGAGATAGTGAGAGGGCATGAGGCCTCACTCCCAGCAGTGTGTAGATGGGTAGCACTGCTGCTACGACAGGGAGGAGGAAGGACCATAGAGGCCTTCGACGATACCTTTCTTGACTGGCGGGCACGACAGATTCCAGCGATAGAGGACTACCCCTACACCGAGATCAAATTTTCCAGGGACTCAGACATGCCCATACCTCTCAGAGAAGAGTGAGGAGAGATAGGTATGTTTGTTTTTAATGTTATTTAATTTTTGTTTCCTTTTATATATATCATTTTTATGGGAATCAGAGTATCTGACAACTATGTATCTGTTTATGTACATATGTGGGACTAGTGTGTCCAACTGACATCTCAAGGACTAGGTGGCATCCTCGACCAGAGGAAGTACCAACCGCAGCCGCCAAACCAACAACAACAACAGTAGCAGGGAGACCTCCAATCAGTGAGGCTGAGAGAGTTTTGAGACGGGTGGAGCGGAACCTCACCGTTCTCACTCATGCAGTCCCTATGACAGAGATTGCAGATCTCCCACCATCGACGCAACCTCACATAGTTGGGGTGCTCCGAACCTAGGTCCAACTCTTCTGGCATTTGGAAAATGTCATGGTTCACTATGGCAGGGCCAACAGGCCTCGCCCTTAGCTTAGGATGGACCACTTATGTGTCGAGATCACTTTTTGTATATTTTTGAGGGCATAAGCCCCAAAATGTACTGGACATATTTTTTAGGTGCTTGCGCCCACTTATGTACTCTGAGACTTTTGATATATATATATCTATGTGTGTATTTACATCTTTTATGTCTTATGGGTTACATTTATTTACATGTGTATGTGTGTGCTTTTTCTTATGTGTGTGCAATATGCCAATCTAATACATGATTAGCTAGAGTAATTATGATTTGATTCAATCTCCTAGGAACATGGATATATGTAATGTAATCAAAAATTCGTTCTAAGAGACGTACCCTAAGGAATCATTGGTGTAAAGTAGGATCATAAACGCGATAAACCCCATTTAACTGGGAAACAACCAGTTGTGCATCTAAATAGACCCGGAGATGAGAGATACGATGCGACAAAGCGTCACGCAACAACTCTATCACTACACTGTATTCGACAACATTGTTTGTGGCGTCCCCTAAACATATACCTCCAGAAGATAGAAACTAGCCCTGAGGTGTGAATATTACCCAAGCTACAAAAGAAAGCCTTCGAGTGTGCCAGCTAGTGTCATCCGCGAACCCAATGAACACCTCTGATTCACTTGACATCTACTGCAGTAAAAAAAATGACATAAAAAACTACGCGTCCATAAAACAAAAAGACAAAAACTAAACTATATAAGAACTATACATATGTACAAGAAGTCACCCAAGGCGACCCACCTATGAGTAATAATTCTTGAGGTAGAGCCCATTTCTAGGCTTCGCCAAAGCTTTCCCTTCGAATTCAACCAAACGATAAGCAACCTTCTTTAAAAATTCCTTCACTATGAAAGGTCTGAACCACATGGGTTTGAACTTGCCTACCCCCAGTGGATCCTTATCTTGGTCATAGACCGGGACAAGGTTACCTTTAGAGAAAATCCAAGGACGAACGGACCAATCATATTGACACTTGAATTTTTTCTTGTGATCCTCGTTAGCCAAGGCTGCATCATGACGTTGCTCATCGAGCTGCTCGAGATATAATAAGTGTTCCTCAAGCGGTGAAGTGTCTGGCAATATATGTACTGCCAACTTTAGAGATGGGATCTGGAACTCTATTGGAAAGACTGCTTCCAGCCTGTAAACGAGTTGAAAAGGTGAGAAACCAGTTGCAGTCTTTACAAACATTCGGTAGGCCCACAATGCTAAGTACAACATCAAATTCCAATTTGAATTGGCTGAATTGATCGTTCGTTGTAGAATAGTATTGAGGGAATTATTCACATCTTCCACCTGACCATTCTCTTGTGGGTAGTAGGGTGATGAATTTTCTTTCCTCAACCCAAGATTTGATGTTAACTTAGACATCATTTTGTTCTAAAAGTGACTGCCATGGTCAGTGAAAATCTCCCTCGGGATGCTGAACCTTGTTATTATCTGATTGAACAAAAAGAGAGTTGATGTCTCTCCATAATCTTTGAACATTGGCATAGTTTTGACCCACTTTGTGAAGTAGTCTACTGCTACGATGATTTAACGATGCCCCCTGGCTAAAGGGGGGTGGCATGTAGTATAATCAATCCCCCACATAGTGAAGGGACCAACTGTAATGACAGGAAACATTTGAGCGGGGTGTGCCCTCATCTTCCGAGAGAATATCTGACACAGGTGGCACTTCTTGACCAATTCAATGCAATCCTTGATTAACGTCGCCCAAAAGTAACCAGCTCGTAGAATAGTTTGGGTTGTTTCCAACCCAGACAAATGACCACCACATGCTCTAGTGTGGTATTCGTTAAGAATGAGTTCCGCTTCTTCATGATTGAGACAACGACGAAGGATGTAATCTACACCTCGACGATACAAAGTGTCCTCGAGTATGAGATAGTTTTTTTCCTGATGGCATATATATCGACGCTCATCATGAGAAGCAGAGGCAGGGCACTTCAAATTATGGAGATAGACTAGTATATCTCCATACCAGGGGTCTGAAGATGAAATCAAAAGAAGATCTCCTTTAATCGATGATTCTTCGGGTATAACATCACCTAACTCGATCGAAAGTTCTGAGATAATTTCTGCAAAGACCAATGACTTCTTAGATTTCACAGAGACTAAATCCACGTCAAATTCCTAGAGGATAACAATCCATCTACTAACCTTTCCGCCGATTACACGTCGTGTCAACACGTATTGTGTTAAGAACCAAATATCAATATAGCATAGAAAAACCTCAGAATAAGTACTCAACGCCTTGAAAAAGAGAGAAACTCAGATAACAATCCTCTTCGAGGGGGAAACCTCCTTATGCCCACATAAATGTACAATTACAAGATGATTCAAAATGAAAATGTCTCCTTGGTATATATACGAGACTAGGAGGTATAATTACAACTAATGGACTAAAGCCGACATAAATAAAATAACATTACTAATATAATATGCCCTAATTAAGGGGTAATGAGCCACTATTTAGGGTTTAACATGCCCCTCCCCTTGAGACAAGTGTTGTCTGCAACGCTTGAGTAACTCTGAATGATTCTGTATAAAAGACTCATCTTCCCAAGTGGAATATTCAGTCGATAGTTTCCTCCATTTAATGAGATACTCTGAAATGGATCTATTCCTCAACTGGTGAATTCTTGTGTCAGTGATGGCTGCAGGATCCAATATGATTTTTTCTTCCTCGTCAAGTTCTGGCAATATAGTTTGAACTAGGATCTTGTCACCTGTAACCTTTTTTAAGCATGAAACATGGAAAATTGGGTGTACTCGTGAAGATGCAGGCAACTCCAATTTGTATGCCATAGTACCAATCTTTTGCAACACCTTATAAGGGCCATAGTACTTTGGTGATAATTTATTATCCTTCTTGGATTGCTTGAGGGACATCTGTTTGTATGCTTGTAGTCTTAAAAACACCCAATCCCCTACTTCAAAACTTCTTTCACTACAATGTTGATCTGCTTGTTGTTTCATACAATTTTGTGCCATGGTCAAATTGTCCTTTAATATTTGGAGAACTTGTTGTTGATGCTCAATGTGATATTGCATTGCTTGAACCTTAGATTTTTCTTTTAGAGAAGAAGTGATGGAAGGAGGGTGGTATCCATAGAGTGCCATAAATGGTGTCATTTTTTTTGCAGTATGAAAGGAAGTGTTATACCAACATTCTGCCAAGGGTAACCATTTGAAGCATTGTGTTTGTTTATCGGATACGAAGCAATGAAGGTAGCCTTCCAAACATTTGTTCACTATCTCGGTTTGTCCATCAAATTGAGGATGATAGGATGAGCTATGAGCCAATTGAGTACCCAAACAAGAAAATAATTCTGTCCAAACATGTCCAGTGAAGATGGGATCTCTGTCACTTACAATAATCTTTGGGCTGCCATGTAGCTTTTGAACTGTCTCCATG
>ML781017.1:111349-122137 GCA_009831015.1 Picea engelmannii | reverse complement strand
ATTTCTTCACCTTCATCAAGAGTCCAATTAGGATTTTATGGAGGCTTATTTGGTGTAGAAGTTCCCTTTTTGGGTGGCATGTTGGCCAAGTATCACTTTTGAACCTTGATTTTGAGGTGGTTCTGCTAGACAATCTTTCTTCTGTTGTATATCCAAAGTTTCGGCCCTTCTGGGTATCAAACTTTCTTTTTTGTATTTATCTAATATTTCTTCTTTGCAATGCCACAGGTATGATCAAAATTGGATGTGACAAGTGGAATTTTCGGTAACTTCCCCACAACTTGCTGATTTTTGGCCTTTCCAGGAGATCTCACTTGTATAGCGTGCCCCGTACAAAATAAATGATATCAAATTCTGAAACTCTTACCAGAAATACTACAAACTGTCCACTATCCAATGAAACTATTCTCACTCAAATTGGATACTCTAGGAAGAAGTTATGATTGTTTTACCTAGAACACCTTTCTGAGACTAGTCAATAGGACTAGTCAGATACCCTATCTTCCACAGGGTGTATCTATAAATTTAAGATGACCCATAAGCTGATATTTTTACCAAAGATACCTTACTAATTTCTGTGAATAACCTCCAGAGTTTAGGGTCTGCAACATTACAAAAAAAGAATTATAGCGAAAATTCTGCAATGACTCAATTCATGATGATTCCAGAACCCTATCTTGCACAGGCTGTATCTCCGAAAGTATAAGGCCTCAGGAGATGAAATTTTAACCCAATGTACTTTGATCCGTATACTAAATATCTTCCAAGTTGTTCCTTCTGAAATTTTGTAGAAAAAATTTTATATCAAAAATTCCAAAGTGTCTCAGATGTAGCAGCGAAAACCCAAGACCTTGAGCTCTGATACCATATGTTAAGAACCAAATATCAATATAGCATAGAAAAACCTCAAAATAAGTACTCAATGCCTTGAAAAAGAGAGAAACTTAGATAATAATCCTCTTCGAGCGGGAAACCTCCTTATGCCCACATAAATGTACAATTACAAGATGATTCAAAATGAAAATGTCTCCTTGGTATATATAGGAGACTAGGAGGTATAATTACAACTGATGGACTAAAGAGAACATAAATAAAATAAAATTACTAATATAATATGCCCTAATTAAGGGGTAATGAGCCACTATTTAGGAATTAACATATTGTAATGGATTCACAACGACAATGACGATGGTATTGCGAAACATGATATAATGACGAACCACTGGACATCATGTACTGTTGCCAACACAATATTCTCAACGTGGGAGTAGTTGAGTTCTGGTCCAACCAGGCCTCGGCTCAGGTAATAAATCACATGTTATTCAAGTATATCATCCTCTTCAACCAATACCATATCGATGGTCAACTCTGCCGCGGCCAAATACAATAAGAAATCTTTATTATAATTGGGTGGCCGAAGTAGAGGGGTAGACATGAGGGCACGTTTCAACGCCTTGAATGAGCACTGAGCGGCTTCATCCCAATGGAAAGGGATGTCCTTCTTCAGTAAATGCATAAACCCTTTAGTGATTTCGACATAGTTTGCGATAAAACGCCGAAGAAAATTGGCTTTTCCCTGTAAAATCTGAAGCTGAGGGACTGTGCACATGGGAGGAAATTGAACTATCACCTCAACCTTTAGAGGATTGACCATGATCCCTGTTGTCGAAACTACAAAACCTAAAAGATGACCTGATTTCACGCAAAAACTGCATTTGTTAGGATTCAAGTGAATCTGATAGTAGCAACATTTCTCAAAGTTAAGTCGGAGGTGCGTGGGATGATCAACTCTCTTACGAGATCGTGATGCTAAATCATCGAGATAGGCCTCGACTATGTGTTTGAGATCGTGGAAAGCAAAAGACATGGCCCGCTAAAAATTGGCTCCAACGTTCTTCAAGCCAAAAGGCATCTTCCGATAAGAAAATGTACCCATGGACAGATAAAAGTTGTTTTATGCTGGTCTTCGGGCTTAATCGGTATCTGATTGTATCTCAAAAAACCATCCATGAAAGAAAAGACCTCACAACCTGCACACTCATCGACGATCTGGTCAATGAATGGGGTGGGGAAATTATCCTTTGGACAGGCCTTATTCAAATCACGGAAGTCCATACATATTTGAATTGTTCCTTGCTTTTTGTTGACCGGAATGGGATTTGACACCCATTGAGTCAATTGGATAGGGTAGATGAAACCAGCTTTGAGTAGTTTCTCTACTTCAGCTTTAATAGCTACTTCTTTCTGAAGATTAACCGGACGAAGCTTCTGTCAGACCGGCTTGGCGTCAGGGTAATTCGTTATTTCATGCTCGATGATTCTTGGATCAATGGCTAGAATTTCCTCGTAAGACTAGGCAAAAATGTCGCAGAATTCTTTAAATAAATTGGTATAGATTCAAATCTCCTCGGGGGAGCACTCTTCTCTGACGAAGAAATTCTCCACAATGCCAAGGGTTCTGGAGATATCAATAGGTATCGTTTTATTGATGGTTTCCATATTACCTTCAGCGCAAAATGCGTGCATAGCCAAAGGATTGATAAGACAAGGCTTATCTCCAGTCATAGTCAATACGAATTCACCGACCTCGATTCTTCCTAACTCCGGGAGAAAATAAGATCTGTGATGGAGATCATCCCAGGGTTTGTTTGGACTAGTCAATGCCTCTATAATCGCCTCGTCAGAGGGCAAGATCAACTTTAAGAAAATGGTAGTGGCGAGCGAACCTTGAGCCTAGGTAGGCTCGAAAACTGGATCTAACTCCTGTGTGGGATTCAGACCAGGGCCGGCGGAAGCTTGTTGGACTATAGAGTACACAACCTCTGCTGCGGACAAAGGCATGGCCATGCCATGATGCCCTGTCCCTTCTGTCGTGGCCGATGGGGAAGGAAGAGTCCACGAATCATTAAAGTAAGTCGTACAGAATGATGACACTTGAAATATTTCAACCTTACGTTGGTCGGGAATAGCTGATATGAACTTGACATTGCCGGACGGAGGCAGGTAATTGAAAGTACCCATCAAAAGTAGGCACAAACCAACCCCTATATTGATGGCGCTGGGATGTGGATTATCAATTATCGGGACCGTGGATGCCCCCAATGAAGGGTCATGACGAGAGAAAGACAACTGATCAATGGACATAATTCGACCCTCGTGTGGAAACAACAAGACCCGAAAAACTATGGCGACCACTGCATGCATAGCATAGGTCCAACTCCTTCCTAACAAGAGATTGTAGTCGAGAGGTGCATCGACCACTTCAAGTTCGATGCACACTATCTTTCCTCCTAGCTGCACGGTGAAAGAAGGAATGATTCCATGTGGTTAGAATGAACGACCATCGAAAGAGGTGAAAATATTAGGTGATAGAGACAAAACGGGTTGGCTAATGGCCTTCCAACACGCCAACGACATCATGCATGTCGAGGCACGCTCATCAACCACCGTGCGAAAAATGTTTTAGGTAAAATATTTCATGGTGTATGCCACTACTATCTGAAACACAACGTGGTATGTTAGACGAGGTTTCAAGTCAATTGTATCAAGCATGATCGTTCTCGTATTACAAGTCTCAACAGATCCTAAGGAAACTAACAGAGACTTTCTCTGCGAAGGGAAGCTCTAGAGGACCTCCAAAGGTGACATTGCACAAGGGGTTTGTGACAAATCTTCCACCACAGAGTAGTTCTGGGTGACCCTCATGTTTGTATTGTGGGAATCTTTCTTTAACGCCCCTTTCAGGATGTGTGTCATTGTTTCTCCCAAAAACTTCTCAATCCAGAGAGGAACATATGGGTTTTTAGCTTATTTACCCTTCTCAGAAGTGTTTTGCATTTCGTAATCATGTGTCCTAGTCGCTATATGGGCATCACCTTTCAACATATAAACATTCAATGTCGAGGGACTACTATACGATGAAGGGGGTCCCTGAGTGCCCCCATCCGCGTTCGCAAAGGCTTGAGTTAAATTTTTCCCATGTGGAAATGGGTTCGTTAACACAACAGGTTGTTGTTGCACCAGTAACTTTTGGGCCTCCGTGAGTCAAGGACACAGGTGAGTCAGATGGTCTTCCATGCAAAGGTTACACTAATAATTCGACTTTATTTTCTCTATATTTCCCTCGCTAGAATTATTGGTGGGTTTCTTATCCCCCTTACCCTTCTTTCATTGTTTCTTCTTTTCGTCATCCTGCTGGTTGGCCTTCAGGTTTGTCGATGGCACATTGTGTATATCCGACATTTGAGCAGAGGGAGCAGCCGAACTAGTGGTTTGGCTCGCTGTTGTCTGCTATATAGACAACTATTGCAATTGATTCAACAACTGATCAGTGGGATTTTCTTGTGTTGAAACAACGATACCATCGACATGTGGTCCAAACTTCTGTCTGGTCCTGTTAAGGATAGACCGTGGTGCATCTGGAAAATCTTCGTAAAGTAAACCAGACTGAGAGTATATTAGTTCAAGCTTTTTAGATATCAGTATCGTCTCTTCCTCGAAAAACACTCCTGATGTTGCAACGTCCTTGGATAACTGAGGTACCAAAGACTTAATGAACCACTCCAGCAGGAAATCCGGTGGGACTGATACTTTTATCAAACCCTTCTGACGCTGCCATTCCCGGATGTGATCTAAGATATGATCAAACTTTGTTTGCTCAAAGTTGGCCAGGAATTCGGTGTCGACATTGTATCTCACAAGTAATTGAAAATGGTTTATAAAAACCATTTCCAATTCACCAAAAGTAGAGTATCTTAAGTGGTCAAGCTCAATGTACCATTTCACGGCACTCCCGATAAGAGTGCGTTGAAACAGGCGCAACTGGATGGAGTCGTCTCTCAATGAATTGGAAGAGAACCATAGGTGAAAGGTGGTCACATGATCGCCTGGATCTTCGTTAGTCTTACCTTCAAACTTTGGAATGCCTGAAGGCAACTTAGTCGGCATAGGAGGCCAACGCAGATCATGACAGATTGGTTCATTCAACAATCTTGACAAGTCTGGCAAATGCAACTTTGCCAGAAAAGGTAGCTTGGGCTGTTGAGTATGTACAGGAGGAAATGAGCTTGGAATTTGGCTGGCACCAGGTTGGCAGGAAAAGCGAGGCTGCTAACCAGGTTTTTGGTAAAAACCGTGGCCTTGGCCAGCGTATGGATACTGCGCTTGTTTAGACGTCATCGACTAACTCCCGTAATTGGACATTGAGGGCTGAGAAGGGATTTCTCCCGATGTTGCGTTCCAAATTTTTTGGAAAGGGTTTCCCCTTACCGATCTAACGGACATAGGTACTGAGCCTTTCCTAGGGTTCCATTGGCCATGGAAGGGGTTTCCCTTGGTCAACATCCCTCACGAGGGGATCGATCCCTGCCATGGATTCTAGGGTCCTTGAGAGGTGTTTTCCCCCTGTGCAGGAATAATACCCTGCACAGGATTTTGTGATCCAAGACCAAGGTTTCCCCCGGTCGAGATGAAAAATGACGAGAATGCGTTGTTACCAAACATACTGAACAAAGAGAATGAAAAAGAACCCACCGACGGGGTGTTGGAAGAAATTCCTTTACTACCTACTCCGAACAAGTCGTAGTTCATGTTCGGCTAGGCAGGCTGCTGAGGAGCATCGCCTAGCGAGGGGGACGACAGATGTATATGACCCCCACTGTAAGGAAAAGTGTTATAGGGGGCTGAGGTTCCCCCCATGGACCCTTGCAAAGGAGCATTAGAGCTCTCTGCCCCTAGAACCATTGTTTGTAGGGTGGGGTAGGACATGACATAGTTTGTATCAAAGCCAGGCATCATGTATGAAAAAGGAGGGCCTGTTTCACTCTGGGTGAACGGAGCAGTGATCGTCGCCATAGATGGAATCATAGCACTACCTGAAGTAGAGGCAGTCAAGACCATGGTGGTCTGGACCGACGAAGGTCGGTTGGGAGGCAGAATGCCCCCCTATAGTGGCAGCCATAGAGGGAGTGTGAGGAATCCCTGACGAAGTAGCAACATTTTCTTCCATAGCTACTTGCAAGACTATTTGACGCTCATGATGAGTTACCCTTGGAGGGACAACTTGTACCACGACGGGCACCGATAAGTCAGTGATTGGAGATTTATACGGCCCGAGAGCTTCCGCTTCAAGGTTAGAAATGGTAGGCTCCTCTAAATTTGAGATTTCTTCTCTCAGGGATGGCTCGGGTATAGTTTGATGTGGCCCGGTTGCCTCAAATGACCCTTGTTGGTCAAGTTTTCGCCTTCGTGGTGGCGGGGGTGGATCCAATTCAACTAGTGTCAGGACCTAAAGCCTTCGCGACCGAAAGATCTCTTGATCTTCCACTTTGTGAGAATATCAACGACACACTAGGTCTTTTACTAACGCTGAAAACCAACACACACTAGAAATAGTTCCTATGAGATAAAGCAATCAAACCACTATCTAGTTGGAAGAACAGTTACACCAACCAACACTAGAGAAACTTACCGGTGCAAGTGTAACTCGAATACATAAGCACTCTCTAGGCATAATCTGCAAAGCGTGGCTCAATGTCTATCCTAGGTACCATGGTATACCCCCACAATCACATGTGTAAGTCACTAAAATAAAGGCAACTAGGTTTCCAGCATGCGAGCAGTCACCAGGCAGGTACAGTCAAAAGTCGAGTGGACCGCAATGAGAAGGGTATCAAGCCTGAAACCTATCGAGGGTATCGAAAGAAAGTGTTTCGGAAGACAACTGAGTACATCAAATGGATTCAAGACCCACGAAGCTTCGTGGAAAATGAAATCAATAGAATCCCAAGATAAGCCCTCTATATGCGTTCCCCACTACACTTGGTCCGGCTTTGGAGGGGTTATCTCCACTACCTTTCCACACATGACCTCATGTTTAGCCCCTGTGTTAGAGGGGGGTCCCAGATAACTTCCACGTTTACTGTAATTTTTACACTCCCTAGCACAGACTCGTATGTTTGTTTTATAGCCTTGAAGAGTTGCCTCTCCAACCTAAATCAAGGCTCTAGCCTAGACTAGTTGATGGACCCTACAAACATAAAGTCTAATAAATTTTAATTAAGCGTTAATTTTAAGTGGTTTGTCTTAAAGTTAAGAAAACAAAAATGAAACTAGTGGTGTATTTGAAGAGACGAAAAAGAAGAGCATTAAATGAAACTGAAAGCAAGCTACTTCTTTTTGACAAAAAAAGATCTGCAAATTTACACTCTTTAACCAACTTTTCGTAACTACTTTTTATAAGATCTTTAAAAATAAAATCCCAAAACAAGATTTCTCTCGACTACGAGCTACTTAAGTGTTCTAAGAATTCAATAAAGAACTTAAGAAAGCACTCTTTCTCTTGATAAACAAAGACAACTAACCTAACTACTTACCAAACAAAGAAAATGAAATCTTTTTTTTATGCTTCAAAATAAGAAACTTGAAATAACTTCTTTTTCTTTTCTTCTAAAGCAAGTGAAAGGGAAAAAGTGAAGACAAGACAAGAACAAAAACTGACTCCAGGTCTACTGCAGATTGCAGGGAGTCACTGACAATACTAAACAGACTGATCAGAAAAGACTCACTAACTCATCTCAAACCCTTACTAACAAAACACAAGAAATCTTGATAAAGAAATAAGCTAACTGACGTCAAACCCAGGCTAAAGACTATAACAACAAAGACCAGGACTAGATCAAGAAAACCCCTGAGAAGTATGACTTCAATCAGGGAAGATGTTGATTGCCTCTTCTTGAAAAAGGACTTTCTTGACACAGGCACGCTACTGACACTTAAGCAGCCTGTGTATGCATGCAGGCTGTCCAAAGGTAGGGCACGTATGTACACGTGCAGGCCCACTGCAGACCGCGTACACCTCTTTAACTTCTTGAAAATAAAACTAACAATCAAGACTAACAAGGCATGGAGTACTGGTATGGTAGACCATAATCCCTTGAAGACACAATAACTTACAAAAAACTCAAAAAAGGTAATCAAAACCAATTAAAACACCCAAAACGATATCCCCTAAAACCCTAGAGGCTTCCCTAGTATGGTCGCCAATTCTTCTATAGCGGGAAAAACTACCTATGGACTACACTAGGGTTCAACGTGTAGGAAGAGCTAACCATCTAAAGTCTCCTACTTCTAACAACTACCCCGACAATACCCCACATTCATGCATAAAATACAAAGTATAAGGATCCGGTAATTCTACCTTAAACTCTGCATCCAGTGTCGATCCTTTTGTGTTCGGTTGTTCCTCGACTGCAAATCTCCTCCTAGGGCCAACCTGCATTCACCAAAAGACAAACAAGAAACTACAAACATGCATCTTAGATATGAATTAGTGGGTTAGATGTCATAATAAAATGTAATTCAAACATAAATATTGAACACATCATATGGCGGGACAGAAAAAGTACTTTTTTATATTAATCTCATAAAGTCACTTACAAATGAGATCGATGAATTCTCCTCAAACCTGGTCCGGGCTCCTCTTCACCAAGCTCCAACTACTTCCACATATATTTCTTGTCTCACAATTCTCTCTAGGGAAATGACATAGGCTTATGAATGAGGAAAAAGGAAAGAATAGGGAATTCTGGCTCAAAACTCACAATGTGGCTGCAAATTCTTGGGGCAAGGGGGGAAAGTGAAATGGGTAGAGTTTCACTGTTGTTATGATTTTTTTTGGAATGAAACCCCAACACCTCCTTTTATATGACAAAAGGATGGTTATTCGGTTGGGTGACGAGCTATAGGCGGTGGGATAGTTGGGAAAATACCCAATATCCCGTAATCTCAACGAATTCCTTGCAACATTTTAAATTTTACAACTTTTGTGAGTATACACGGGTTGTAATGGTGCAACTAGTGTATGTACATGAGTTGTAGTGGTGCAACAAGCGTGTGTACGCGGGCAGTAATGGTGTAGGGAACATACATCTTCAAAAATGTGTTTTTTAAGAAGAGTTGCTCAATGATGGCTTGGCAAAAGTAGAAAGTAAGATGACCTGAAGCCAAGTATGCATGTATGGTGAAATTTAGGGTTATAAAAGTCATGGACAGTCGATCTGAAGCGAGCAGATTAATGTAAGGAGTAAGTGGGAGTTCAAAATTCCCTAAGGACCAAGCTCAGAAGAGACAAGCGCTTTTCAGAAGCATAGATGAGGTCCAAGAGGCAAACTTGTTTCAAGTTCGTAAGCTCAGGAGGGAGAGCGGAAGTTGAGACCCATACACCAGGGCTTGTAGGAAGTAAATCGAAGGTCGAGACCTTTGAAATATCTGAAATATTCCAAGTCAAGGAAGAAAGTGAAAGCTCGGGAGGAGGAGCAACAATGACCGTTCTATAGAGCACTATGAAAGATCCGGACCGTTGGAATCCATGTCCAGACAATTAGAAGAGTGCATAGGACGAGATTAGATATGGGTCGTCATATTTGAGCACGAGGACCAATAGTCATTGGATCCAAAGGAAAGTGCACGAGGCCTAAAACCTTGAAAGTGCCCAGGAGAACGGACTTTGCGAAGTCCCGAAGTTTCAAAATCATCGGAACCGTCCATCGTCGGGGTTGACAGGTGGAAGAAGATCCGAGAATTCGAGCACTCGGACATCAGAAGAATTGGGAAAAGGAGAGAGTTGATATTTGATATTTCTGAAGCCCGAAAATCCAAAGTGACGAGAGCTGTCAATGTGAAGGTGGACATGCGGCGCCAGATCTAGAACTCCGGAAGAAAATAGAGGAGGAAAAGGTCCGAAGGCCCAGAGAAGATATCGATCGTTGATCGAGGAGGGAGCTGACAAACCATCGATCAGGTTAAGGAGGCAAAATTCTTGAGGCGGGAGAAGAACCGTCGATTGAAGAGGATGCATGGAAGACAATCTGTTGTTTCAGAGAAATCTCTCCAGAAGAAATGATAGCTTGAGAACTGAAAGTCCTGAAGGTCAGACTCGCGGAGGAAATCATAGCCGCACATCTGTAGGGACATGTGTCAACATATATTCCACACCGAAAGATATCTACTGAGGAGGAAGCAAGAGTTTGAGAGTTGAAACTCCCGAAGGTCGAAACCAATCGTAACCATTGATTTTGAAGGGAACTACGTGCCGACATATCGGGGAGGTCTGGGAAGGCACGTGAAAGACATGAAAGGAGGATAGATAGTAGCCTTTGATCATAGATCATCGCTGAAAGAAAGATATCGACATTCGGGAAGAAATGCAAGGCCAGAACATGCTCGAGTCTTAATTTTCCCTAAGTGGGGTGCAATTGAAACCACGGTATCGCCAAAGGCATACATGGCGCTTTGTAGTGAATTGCGGGGTGAAAAGTGGGTTGGTTTGAAAGCAACCTTGGACATGCCCGCAATCACATACCTTCCAAGAGGTCATAGCCCAGGGCCATATGAAGGAGGGGTTTAACGAAAAAGGAGATGGCGCCCGAAATTCAATATTTCGTCAGCGCGTGTAACACCCTGTTTCCCCCAGTCTGTAAAAATAACTATACTAGCTAAGAACTATGGAAAACTCAAATATGTGAATGTGTGATTTGAATGGACCTTAGTAAAAGGTTGATGAATGTAAATAATGTTATGAATATATGTTATAGGACTGCTGAGAGGGGGATGTGCTGAAAAAGAGACCACGATGGCTAAAGAAATGTGGTGGAAGGCACCTAGAATGGTGGCGCTAACTTCCACCAAAACCAATACCGTATTTGGTCTTCACTGGCCCGGAGAACCAAGAGCGGCTCGCTGGCCGCAGAATGAATTACTCGCTAGGTTGGTAGGTGAAGAGGATCCTCA
>ML781017.1:75757-98613 GCA_009831015.1 Picea engelmannii | reverse complement strand
AACATGGGAAATTTTTGGGGATAATTTTTTCCCATGGGTTAATTTCACAATTTTTTTCCAAAATAAGATTCGCCAATTTATATTTTTTTGAGAATCATTTGCCCAATGTTTATATCATAAAAGTATTTTACTCTAAAATTTTCGAAAATTTCCTAGAAACTATATAAAATCCGTAGAAATTTGAATATTTTTACAAAAATATGTCCCAAAATTTTATGGTCGACATTTTAGGAATTAGTAAGATTTGCTAATGTTTCTACACTTTAGGTAAGTATGGATCTTAATCAGTAATTGGACCTCTAAATCTCAACCACTATGAACAACACCTATAAACTATGACATTGGCCCTCTCTAGGGAACTTTTTTCGCTCGAGTTAAATATGGGTGCCATTATGAACTCTTGAGCATCATGGATGTGTCTCATGTCCCTAGCCATAGTCAATGGAGGGAAACAAGGGCCTCAAACTCTATATCTTGCATATTAGGTTCAAGCACCATGGAGGAGTCCTCGAACAACCAAATTTGGTCTCCATTCGTTATCAATTGCCTCCAAAGGTGTTATGGGCACCATGATTAGGTTAGTTGTGAACCAAGAATGGGTCTCAAGGTCCAATCAAGGTCAATGGAGGAAAATTAGGTCCTTGTTCTCTAAATGATGCTTCTTACGCTATATTATCATGAAAAACACATATGATATATAAACATTGTCTCTCTTGGGGATATTTCGACTATGAACGGTATACTAGAGGACATTATGATGTTTTCAGTAAAATTGATGGGTCTTTGTGTCTTGAAAATGGTTAGGGAAGGATAGCAAGGGCCCTCGGTATTGAACAAATCTTCTCAAACTCAAGCATCATGGAAGATGCATTGAAACGCCACATAGGACCGTTCTATGTGATCTTTGGCTTCTAAGTGGGATATGGCCACCATTAATTGATTTTGGGAAATAATGATGGGTTTAAGAGCCTACACCATGGTAAAAAAGGAAAATAAGGGCCTTACATAGGAAAATACACGTTTTAAGCCTCAAACACCATGAACAAGGCCTACAACCATTACAATGCTCCCTTTGTGGGGATTTCACCTTCAAGTGGTATTCCAAGTGTCATTGGGTGGTTTTGTGCTAAGGGGATGGGTCTAGAGGCCTTGATTATGTTCAAAAGGAGAAAATAAGTCATCTACCCCTAAAACAAGGTTTTAGTACTACATATTTCATTTTGAAACATGTCATGGTGAGGCAGTTTTACATGGTTTTTATTATATGAAACAATGATGCATGCACATTATTAATGCGTGTGTGTTCATATGAATAGTAGGTTTCCATTGAATAAAAAAAATAACTCATTTTTCTAGCTCCCTATTATTAGTATGCAAATTCAAATATATTTCTCCAGGAAAAAATAATGTTTATATATATGGTTAAGAACATGTGTTTCCTCCTCGAAGGTCACAGGCCAAGTCCAAAGGGGGGTAGGGTATGTACACCTCCATAGACTTTAGCACTCAAATTAATGTGTGGAGGGGGTCCATTTTCCCAACAACAAGGGGGTCTCATACACCAATTTGGCTATATATAATAATAATAATAATAAGGTCACGACCACCAAATTGGTGTATGAGACCCCCTTGTTTGTGGGACAAGGGAAACCCCTCTGTGCTAAGGAGGTATACATTGTTAGGATATTTAGACACTTAGGAGTTAGTTAAGATCTACTTGGTCTAATGTGTCGTTATGTAAAAATGTGTTTCTTTAGTATGCATTAGTATGCATTTGTAGTTAGGAAATCCGACGGTCATGATACGTTCCTGACATAGAGTGATCCAATGGTTCATACTCTCCTCGATCTTAACGACCATTGATTCGTGGCTTAACACCTGATCGGTCCATGATCTCTTTTTAAAGAGCATGGAGGGTCATTTGTCGATGATCAATTGTGAGAAAATCTCTCTGTAATCCTTTTCTTTTGCATTAATAAACTACTCCAAGTGGTCGTGTTGGTTAGGGCCGTGGATGTTTCCCTGTAGGGGTTTAACCACGTGAAAACACCGGTGTGTTGATCTTTGATCTGGTTATTTGATTGGTTATTGAAGTTGTTCATCCTCTGTTGGAATACCTGTGTTTTCGAACATGGTATCAGAGCCTGTTTGAAGACCCACTCCTGTTGTAGATTGAGATTGTGAAGCCAAGTTGTCTCATCTCCATTTTCTGTCATTTACGTACATTTATGGGTTGAGAGGACTATTCCATTGCATCCAGAGCACACGTTTTATTTGGGAACACTTTTCGTTTCACTAAAAAAAGTTTCTATTTGCCCAAGATACGACCATTATAGTCAAATCCAGAGGTATAAAGCTTGAATACGCATTTTTTAAAATTTTTGCAGAGTAGTATTTTGGTTTTGTATTATTTATTTCTGGGTTGCTACTCTTTTAGGTTTGTGTATGCTCTTTGCCCCACGCCCTGTGCGATCTCGGTAAATAAAAAACATATAGGGAAATGTGCATCTTCCAGGTAATATAACCGAGATCTAACCCTTGTTGTCATCGAGAAGCGAAATTGTTTCTTGTGTGAAAAGAGTTTTTTTTTAGCACTCTCTCCAAGGCTATCTTCCACAACAAAAACAACAACAACAGCCCTAATCCTCCTTCTAAACATTACAATATGTTTTGCTAGATCATTTGGTTAAAAGTTGCCTTATTAAGTAAGAGGTCTTGAGTTTTTTAATATTTTATTTTAGAGTTATTAGTCCCTACCAAGAGAATATAGCAATGAGTTTGCTATTGATTTGACATTAATTTGTCTTGTATTTTAAATTCATGTGTGTAGTGTAATGTTTAACTTAATAAAACAAATATATATTTTTTGATATAGTAAAAATATTTGTTTTTCTCATTTTTCATTGGTTGATATATTCCAAGTGTTATTGTTGCCTTCATATATTTCAATATTTGAAATTAATTACATAATCAATAAACTTGGTTATAAGTACCTAGTACTTTTTATATAAAAATTAAGAAAAAATGCCATGTGTTCTCTCATTATTACTATCCATTTATTTTATTATTATTGTGTTTCAATAAACTTGGTTATAAGTACCTAGTACCTTTTATATAAAAAATTAAGAAAAAAAAAAAGTAAAAATGCCATGTGTTCTCTCATTATTACTATCCATTTATTTCATTATTATTACATTTATGTTTTTCTTTTATCATTAATACAAAGTGCACTACTAGATTAATACAAAATGATATACATATAATTATGTATGATGACATATGTGTAATTTCTTTTTAATAGTAATTTTGAATTTCTTTTTAAATGAAAATAAATTAGTAAAAATATAGTTAAAGATGAAAAACAAAATGATATAGACAACTTATATATATATATATATAAAGACAAATAATAATTATAGAAAATTGACAATGATTTTATAGTAAATTGACAATTGTTGGGACACTCTAACTAGTTCAATGATTCCATCTAGGTTCACTCCATTTCCAAATTTACTTGGCAGGAACTAAGCTGCCATGCAACCCTTGTTTATTTTGCATGCAACTTTTCTGTTATAAAGTAAATTCATTGTAAAAGTGATCCCCACTTATCTTTATAAAAGTGAGTCACTTCATAAAGCAACTTATACTATCACGTGGTCATTTGGTTACTGTTTATGCCTTTTTTTAAAAGGGAATAACTCTCACATCCGAAGTTTGTTTTCAATGCCGTTTTTTTTTTTTTTTAACCGCATAACTTTTCGAGCTCTTTCCATCCAGATCATCAGTTTCAGTTTTTAAATCCATATTATCTGCATATTTAATATGGCTTCTACAAGTAATGTTTTGCTTACCAACAACAACTATTTCCAATGGAAATCTCATATGGAAGATTTATTAAGAAGTAAAGGCTTGTACCGGATTACCTTGGGAAAGGAAAAAGAACCCACTGATGATGATAAGAAAGCCAAATGGGCTAATAGGAGTGACGAAGCACGTGGACTAATTGGAATGTCCATCTCTCTTGATTTAAGATACCACCTTCAAGAAATTGGTGACCTCGAAGAAGCTTGAGAAAAGATTGAATCTGTGTTTGGTAAACTCAATATTATTCGAGCACAACAATTAGAAAATCAAGTACTGACCTTGAGTCCAAGTTATTTTTCTTTCCTTGGAGACTATCTATCTAGGTTTAAAACACTCATAATTTTATGTGAAGAATGTAAGATAAAAATGGAGGAAGAGTGTTGCATCTATCTTATTCTTTCTAAGCTAGGTAGTGCATATTCTATGTTTGTATTTACCTTTTATGCCACGAGAGAGGCTCTAGGGAAAGCTTATGAAAAACCCACTCTTGATTCCTTTTGTGTTGCTTTGATTAGAGAGGAAGATAAGCTTGTACAACTTTGAGTGATCAACACTTCAGGTACCTCCAAAAAAGCCTTATTTGCCCAACAGAAAGATAAACCCAAGAATCCCAAGAAGCAACATCCTCACCACAACAACAAGCAATATAAGGGTTCCAAACCCACTCAGAAAACTTTTGCTCCGAATGGAGACAAAGGAGCAAAATATAAAAATAAGAAGATTGACAGACATTGCAAGTTTTGTGATAAAGATGGTCATGATGAGTCCAAATGTTTCAAGAAGATGGCAACTTTAGAAGCAACGATGAAGAAGCACAACATTAGTATTGATTCTACTACTTCTTCTTCTTCTCATGGACATGCACTTTCTGCTTCTGGTTTCTCCTTCAATACACCTTCTACTTCTATTTCTGATAAGTGGCTCATTGATTCTGGAGCATCTTATCATATGACTAAGGATAGAGACATATTTTCTACTCTAAATGAATGTAACACCAAGAAAATGTTTGTTGGTGATGATAGATCTCTTAGTGTTGAAAGATCTAGAACAGTTCAAGTAGAAAATGGTCATTTCAATGATGTATTATGTGTTCCAAGTCTTTCTTGTAACCTTCTATCAGTATATCAAATCACTCATTCAAGTGAAGGTAAAACTGTAGAGTTTTCACCTCACCAAGTTGTAATCAAGGATCTAAAAGATCCTAAGCATGTTTTTGCAACTGAAATTGTTGATGATATGACCAGGTTGTACAAGTTTGACAACTTTGGGTCATCATCTTTTTCATTAGTTTTTGTTGCTCATAGCGATGTCTTGAACAAACTTTGGCATGAGCAGTTTGGTCATCTAAACTATCGCTCATTGCAGCAACTATGTAATCAACAGATGGTGATTGGTCTTCCTCTTGTTTCATGCAGAGATGGTGTTTGTGCTGGTTGTGTTCTCTACAAACATCATCGAGACAGTTTTGAAAAAAGTGCCTCTTGACATGCCTCGGGTCCTTTGCAGCTTGTTCACAGTGTTTTATGTGGTCCACTTTCTTCTCCTTTTTCTAGGTGCAAGTATTTCTTAACTTTCATTAATGAATTTTCCATATGTACTTGGGTTTACTTCTTAAAACTTAAGAGCGAAGTTTTTGACAAGTTTTTGGCCTACAAGGCCCTTGTCGAAAACCAATCTAGAAATCAAATTCAAAGGTTAAGAACAAATAATGGAGGTGAATATGTGAACAATAATTTTACAACTTAGTGCACTACACAGCGAATCCAAATGCAACACACTGTTCCATATATACCACAGCAAAATGGTGTTGCTGAGAGAAAGAACTGCACATTAAATGAAATGGATAATTGTATGATCCAATCTAAGGGATTAAGTCTAAAGTATTGGGCAGAATCCATCATGTAACATACCCACTAAGGAAATCGAAAATTTTTGGCTTTCTTTCCTTCTTTTCACCGAGGAACAGAATTCCCCAAATCCCTACGGGGTCTGATACAGACCCTGCTACCCCTTAACCGCACTCATATGATCGACAGATATGACCACAATCCCTATTGGGGAGGTGCTCATCGGTTTTAGCGATTTGAGAAATCTCGGTGCATATATTCCCTTGTTCATTTTGGGGTTTCATCCATCGGAATTTCGTGTCTAGTGAAGACGAGGAAAAACTGACCTTAGGAGATCCTGGGTACCGAAACGTCGAAGCACCAAAACCATGTTTACTAATCCATTTTGGGACTTTGCCTATCGGGATTTCGGGCTACGCGAAGACAAGAGACTTGCCTCTAGATATACCGGGTGCTAAAACACCAAAACATTAAATTCTAGTCACACTATACTCATTTCGGGGTTTCACACTTCGGGATTCGCAATGTGCGATGACGAGAGGATCTTACCCTTAGGTATCTCGGGTGCCAAAACATTGAAACACCAAGGCTTACCATGCTAGACCATTTTGGGGTTTCATACTTCGGGATTTTGCGATATGTGATGACAAGAGATCTCGCATATGAGTTTTCCGGGGGCCAAAGTTCCGAAACGTCGATATATATATATATATATATATATATATATATATATATGAGGCTAAGTTCATTTCGGGAGTTCCCAAGTCGAGGTTTCGGGACTTGCAAGTACAAGAAAACTTACCGTTAGGTATCCCAGGTGCCGAAATACCGAAACACCCTATCTCATCTGTGCTATTATTATTTCGAGGTTTCACATGTCGGAATTTTCTGGATATGCGCAGACAGGAGGTCTCGCACTTAGGTTTCCCGGGAGACGAAACTCCGAAACCAGTATTCATTTATAAGCTCATTTCGACACTTCTCCTTTCGGGATTTCACCCATCGAGATTTCGGGACTTGCGAGTACAAGGGAATACGCCCTTAATTATTCTGATTTCTGAAATGCTGAAATATCGTAACATATCCACGTATTGTCCTTTCAGGATTTCACCCATCGGGATTTCGAGACTGGCATGTACAAGGGACTTGCCTCTAGGTATCCCGTGTGTCGAAATACCGAAACACTCTTACCTTGTCCATGCCCCGTTAATTCGGGGTTTCGTATGTCGGGGTTTCGCGAATCGTGAGGACAAGGGTTCTTACCCTCTAGTCTCCCGGGTGTCGAAACGCTGAAACGCTTACTGGCTGCCATGTGTACTCTACAGCTGGATGGTCCATGCCCTCCCATGGGTCTTGGGATCAACGGTCCCGATTTCTTCGTTACTTGCGAAGGTTAAAAAGGGGTCGAGGCATTATTGCCTGCGTTCCTTCATTCAATTTTACAGTCGTAACAGACCGTAGATCCTCCGAAAGGATCTCATTCGTGCATTTAGCAAGAGGGAGGGTATCCTGGGTACCGAACCATTGAAAGGTCCTAACTCATCCACACGTTGTCATTTTGGGATTTTGCGGGTCGGGGTTTCAGGACTCGCGAGTACAAGAAAACTCGCACCTATATGCTTCGGGTGCCGAAACACCGAAAACTCTTAACTTACTCCCACACTAATATATCAGGATTTCACAAGTCGGGGTTTCGAGACTTGAGAGTGCAAGGGAACTCGCCCTTGGGCATTCTGGGTACCGAAATGCCGAAATATCATTGTCTAAGAGAGCCACTCCCTTTCGTGTAGGGTTTTAAGACTTAAACTGTAAAATCCTCCTTCGGGACCTCGGGCAATTTTCACCAGGTTTGAAGACCAGACTGTAAGGTCTTATGGAAAGTAAGGTAGCGATCCCGAAAGGTTGCCCCTGTGAGGAAAACTATCCAGGGCATCATGTAATACAAATAAGGGAACAATTCTCCCGAGAACAGACTTGAAATATAAGTTAATTCAATATATATATTTATCTATGTTTGCATAGGCCAAATGTAGTCATTCTAGTATAAGCAAGTAACCACCATTTCTGGTCAAAAACACCATACAGACGTTCTTATACTAAAAACATTCATAATTGCACAAACCATGAACATTCATATTAGAATATAAATTTCAAGATACAAGAGATAACACTTATCAGAGAAACACCAGGTGTGATGCAACTGCTGAGAGGGGTGCTCGTTTCCACCCAACCGTAGGCTCAGCGATTCCGAATGGATTTACCACTAGCCACCCCCGAGCTAGACCACGATGCTTGAGACTCTCTTTCTTTGTTCTTCAGAGATCGAGAATGAAGGTTACTCTCCTTCTTCTCTGCTATCACTCACTCTGTATTTTTTTCCAGAGTTCTTCCAATCTTTTCCTGTGATCTCCCTCGTGTCTGAGACCCCCCCTTCCACACCTCTTTCTTGCCTTTTCTTTTCCGCTGAGGTTGTGTGTGGCATGAATTTCCCCACGGTGGTGAGGTCTGAGGCCTCCATGAATGGGCAGTTCACCCCCATCCCTCATTAACCCATGAGGAGCCTCTTCACCTACCAACCTAGCGAGTAATTCATTTCGGGGCCAGCAAGCCGCTCTTGGTTCTCCGGGTCAGTGAAGACCAAATGCGGTATTGGTTTCGGTGGAAGTTAGCGCCACCATTCTAGGTGCCTTCCACCATCTTTCTTTAGCCATCATGGTCTCTTTTTCAGTACATCCCCCTCTCAGCAGTCCTGTAACATATATTCATAACATTATTTACATTCATCGACCTTTTACTAAGGTCCATTCAAATCACACATTCACATCTTTGAGTTTTCCATAGTTCTTGGCCAATATAGTTATTTTTACAGACTGGGGGAAACAGAGTGTTACAATTACCTCCCCCTTAAAGGGACATCGTCCTCGATGTTCTATCTATCAATATGACATGTATGTACAGAGGTGAACAAAATCGGATATGCCTGTTTCATGGCATCCTCCATTTCCCATGTAGCCTCATCTGGGCCAAAATGTCTCCACTGCACCTTGACTTGTGCAATGGTTCGGTTTCGGAGTGGGGTTTCCTTTCTGTCCAGTATGCATTGAGGTTCTGGTAGGAATTCTCCCTCCGGTTCCACCTGGATCACAGACCAGTCAATTATATGATTATAATCATGTACATATTTCTTCAATAATGAAACATGGAAAACATTATGTGCTTTTACTGTGGGAGGAAGTGCTAGCCTATAGGCTACAGGTTCCACTCTATCTAGAACTTCAAAGGGTCCATAATACCAAGGTGCCAACTTAGCACAAGCTCCCATTTTCAGAGAACTCTTTCTGGGTCCAACTCTGAGATATACATGATCTCCAATCTTGAACTCTCTTGGGGTTCTCTTTTGGTCGGTGTAACTTTTTTGTTGGTTCTGAGCAACCTTCAGGTTTTGTTTTATCTGAGTCACTTGTTGTTCCATTTCTTTGAACATGTCGGGTCAAAAAGAAATCATGTTTACGGGATTACTCCAACTGATAGGAGTGTTGCACGGCCTACCATAGAGGACTTCGAAGGGACTCATCTTTAAGGATTCTTGGTAGCCGTTATTGTAGGTGAATTCCACCAGTGGCAAGTAGTCTTCCCACTTCTTGGGTTGATGCATTACATGCATTATTAGCATGTCTTCTAGTATTTGGTTCACTCTTTCCGTCTGTCCATCGGTTTGGGGATGATAGGTGGTGCTAAACAACAACTTGGTCTCTAAACCCGCCATCAGTGATTTCCAAAAATTGGAAGTGAATTTCGTGTCTCTATCAGACACGATCTCTTTCGGCATACCATGTAGTATGAATATCTCTTTCATGAATACATTGGTGATATCTATTGCCTTACAAGTTGACTTGACGGGGATAAAATGAGAGGACTTGCTCAATTTATCCACCACTACCATGATGGCGTCATTTTGTTTGGTCGAGGTTGGTAATTCGGTGATGAAATCCATGCAGATGGTTTCCCATTTCCATTTCGGGATTGGCAGAGGTTGTAATAATCCTGTTGGGTGTCGGTGTTCTGCTTTTACCTATTGGAATTATATGCATTTGGCTAGGTATTTAGCTATGTCTTTCCTCAATCCAGGCCAATAGAATTGTTTCCTGGTGGCCATGATCATCTTCTGGTACCCTGGATGACCGGTATAGGGCCTTTTATGTAGTTCATCTAGTATGAACCTTTTCAAGTCATCACAATCTGGGATATACAATCTGCTTCGGTAAGTGAGCAGACCTCCTTCCATCATCTGGTAGCCTTCATACTTTATTCCTGTGGGTTCTTGTTGTAGGTACAAGGTCATGGTCTGGAAGAATGGATCTGTTCCTTGTGCATTTCTGACTCTTTCTTTGACATTCGCCTCATAGGTACTTACTGCAGCCAGGTGAATTGTTTTCATACTTCGGCTAAGGGCATCGGCCACCCTATTTTCTTTTCCTTTAATATGTTTGATTTCAAAATCAAACTCGCTGAGGAGGGCCATCCACCTAGCTTGTCTGGCATTGAGCTTTGGTTGGTCAAACAGATATCGCAATCCACAGTGGTCTGTCATAAGTAGAAATTTTCTTCCGAGGAGGTAATGCCTCCACATTTTCAAGGCATGCACTATGGCAGCCAACTCTAGGTTATGGGTCACATAGTTGACTTCATGCTCATTCAATTTTTGAGATTCATAGCAGACCACACTTCCTCCTTGCATAAGGACTCCTCCGAGCCCTTCCTTACAGGCATCTGTGCACATGAGGAAGTCGACGATCTTCAACACGGGTGCATGGGTCAGTAGATGTTTCAGGGTTTGAAATCTTTCTTCACATGTTTGTGTCCATGTGAATTTTGTTCCCTCCTTCTGGAGGGTAGTGATTGGACAACCAATGTTGGAGAATCCTTTTATAAATCTCCTATAGTATCCTGCTAATCCCATAAAGGATCTGATATCTGAAACGTCCCTTGGGGTAGGCCATTCCATGATAGAACTAATTTTGTCAGGGTCTGCTGCTACTCCTTCTTCGGATAGAACATGGCCTAAGTAATGTATTTGCTTATGGAAGAATTCACATTTGTTGAATTTGGCATAGAGCTGATGTTCTCTTAGCACTTGCAGCACAAGCCTAAGGTGATCTTCATTCTCTTCTCTATTCTTGGAGTAAATTAATATATCGTCAATAAAAACCAGCACAAATTTGTCTAGGAATTTGCTGAGTACATTGTTCATCAAGCACATGAAAGTGGCAGGGGCATTGGATAACCCAAATGGCACTACCACAAACTCATAGTGACCATACCTCATCCGGAAGGCAGTTTTATGGATGTCTTCACCCTTGATTCAGAATTTATGGTATCTCGACCCCAAGTCAATCTTTGAGAAAATAGACGCACCCCCCAATCAGTCGAATAGGTCATCGATCCTGGGCAAGGGGTACTTGTTCTTTACGGTTACCTTATTGAGTTGTCTATAATCTATACACAGTCTAAGGGTACCGTCCTTCTTTTTCACAAATAGGACTGGTGCTCCCCATGGAGACACGCTGGGCCGGATATAGCCCTTATCCATCATTTCTCTCAATTGTAATTTGAGTTCAACTAGTTCAGGTGTGCTCATCTGATAGGGTGTCCTAGACACCGACACCACTCCCTGTGCAAGTTCTATCGAGAAGTCTATGTCTCTTCTCGGAGGTAGACCCGATACCTCTTCTAGAAACACATTTATGTATTCTCTTAGGGTAGGGTGGTCTCTAAGTCTTGGTTTGTCATCTTCAATAGTTTTCAACACCTGTATTTCATATAGGGGACATCCTTTTCAGCAATACTTTCTCATTTGTAGGGCTGATATTTGTCTCACCGAGACAGGTTTTCGGATCCCTTGAAGGGTTATCCTTTTCCCTTCTTTACCTACACATTCTAAGGTTTTATGGTAATAGTCCAATCTGGCTTTATGGGCGGCTAGCCAGTCCATACCAATCAACAGATCATACGATCCCAGGGGTAATATGTTAAGGGTTTCTTCGGTGGGGAATTCACCCAACATTAATTGGCAGGTTGGTATGACCTCTGCTACCCTTCTTTTGGTGCGAGTGGCTAACTATACCAAACATGGCTTGGTGGGTTTTTGTGGCTGTAGTTTACACTTATCAACATCCTTAGGGGCTATATAACTCAAATTTAAACTAGGGTCAATCAAAATAGACACTAGATGATTGGAAATCATACCTTCTATTTACACCACTGAAGCTTGGTGGTTAGCTTGGTTGTTATCAAAGGTTGCATAAATTTGTGGCACACTCCTAGCCATATCATCGATGGTGGTAGCTTCCTGAATGTTATAAATTCTCCGACTATTCTGTTGTCGGTGTGGACAGTCTCTCATTAGATGTTATTCTCTGCAACCCCAACATTTCAAAGGTTCTCTCTTTGGGTTATCAGTCTTCATTGGTATGGATCCAGAAGTTTTATTTCCGCCCAAGGAGGGAAAATTCTCCTAGTGTACACTCCGGGCTAGGAAGCTCATTCTTAGGTTCTTCTTATAGTTCTTAAATCCTGGGGATTTAATCCCCTTTTTTTGAAATATCGAACTATTCTTCTGTTTCCATCCTTTGCGAGGTTCTGTTCGATGTCCAAACTGTTCATGACAATAGGTTGCCTTTCAGATAGTGCCTTCTAGGGTCTTTGTCTCATCAAATTCAATTATGTCCTGATAGTCCTTAGGTAGTCCGCTGATGAAGCGTTGCACCTTTGCCTTTTCTATTCTTATGTAAGGTACATATCTCAACAAATCAGGGAATTTGTTGACATATTCTTCTATATTGATTTGTCCCAGTTTGAGTTAATAAAACTCTTTAGTCTTCTCATCCAAATATTTTTCTGACAAATACTTCTTCCGGAAGTATTTTTCAAATTGCTCCCAAGACAAGTCCTCTTCGTGAACCCCTTTCACATTCTTAAGGTCTTCCCACCAAATGGAAGCCTTTCTGTTCAAGTTGAAGGTGGCCACTCGGGCCTTCAAATTTTCTGAGAAGTCATGGACTCTGAAATACTTCTTTAGTCCAAGCAGCCAGGCCTCTGCTTCCTCTCCCTTCTTTATTTCACCGTCGAAGGAGGGTGGTTTGGCCTTCCCAAATTCTTTGAATTTATGATCCTTGGAAAGCTTTCGCTTCTTCTGTCTTCTTTGGGAATAAGAACTAGTTCTGCTGCTAGAAGCGCCCTCCGAACCGCCAGCTTCCTTCCCAGAGGAATCATCCGCCGCTTGTCCTTTACCTCTGGGATGGAACTTTTTCGAGGTGCTCCTCTCAGTGTGGCCACTAATATGACCATATTTCTGTACCTCATGTTCATGCTGCATTTGTCTTTGTAGGTCGGATAAGCTCTGTAGTAAAACTGCATTAATTTATGTTTGTTTCTCTTGTTCTTTCATCATCCTCTCATTGTCATCCTTGTAGCTTCGTAATTCGACCATGAGGCTCCTCACGGTCTCAGCTAGATCTGGAGGGGTCCCTATTGCCCTCCTTTCGTCAGACTCTTCGTCTCTATTGTGGGAGCCTTCCCCCACCTCTTGGTAAGTCACCATTCTATGCGCCTGTAGTTTCCCGCGGTTGAACGTCCGCTTGGGTGCAAAAGACAAACGCTAGTTGTTAGTCAATATTTAGTTACATTCATAAGCCGCGCATAATTCATATTTTCTTTCACATGCATACACACAATCAGGGTTTTCATTTTGAACTTTGACCTTTTGATTTAGGAGGTTAAGATGGAGGGTTACTCCTTCTAGGAGTGCTTCGAACGGAGCTTCTGCGCAACTCGTTCATGAGCCCAAGCAGGAAAAGTGTTGTAACCATGCTCTGATACCAATTTGTAACATACCCACTATGGAAATTGAAATTTTTTGGCTTTCTTTCCTTCTTTTCATCGAGGAACATAATTCCCCAAATCCCTACGGGGCCTGATACAGACCCTGCTACCCCTTAACCGCACTCATATGATCGACAACTAAGACCACAAGCCCTATCGGGGAGGTGCTCGTCGGTTTTAGCGATTCAGGAAATCTTGGTGCATATATTCCCTTGTTCATTTTGGGGTTTCATCCATCGGAATTTCATGTGTAGCGAACACGAGGAAAAACTAACCTTAGGAGATCTCGGGTACCGAAACGCCGAAGTACCAAAACCATGTGTACTAATCCATTTTAGGACTTCACCCATCGTGATTTCGGGCTACGCGAAGACAAGAGACTTGCCTCCAGATATCCCAGGTGCCAAAACACCGAAACATTAAATTCTAGTCACACTATACTCATTTCAGGGTTTCACTCTTCGGGATTTTGCGATGTGCGATGACAAGAGGATCTTACCCTTAGGTATCTCGGGTGCCGAAACACCGAAACACCAAGGCTTACCACGCTAGACCTTTTTGGGGTTTCATACTTCGGTATTTCACGATATGCGATGACAAGAGGTCTCGCATATGAGTTTTCTGGGGGGCGAAGTTTCGAAACACCGATATATATAGATATATCTATGTATCTATCTATCTATGAGGCTAAGTTCATTTTAGGAGTTCCCAAGTCGAGGTTTCGGGACTTGCGAGTACAAGAAAACTTACCGTTAGGTATCTCGGGTGCCGAAATACCGAAACACCCTATCTCATCCTTGCTATTATTATTTCGGGGTTTCGCATGTCGAGATTTTCTGGATATGCGTAGACAGGAGGTCTCGCACTTAGGTTTCCTGGGAGCCAAAACTCCGAAACCGGTATTCATTTCTAAGCTCATTTCGGCACTTCTCCCTTCGGGATTTCACCCATCGGGATTTCGGGACTTGCGAGTACTAGGGAATACGCCCTTGAGTATTCCGATTTTCGATGTACCGAAATATCGTAACATATCTGCGTATTGTCCTTTCGGGATTTCACCCATTGGGATTTCGGGACTGGCATGTACAAGGAACTTGCCTCTAGGTATCCTGGGTGTCGAAATACCAAAACACCCTTACCTTGTCCACGCCCCATCAATTCGGGGTTTCGTATGTCGGGGTTTCGCGAATCGTGAGGACAAGGGTTCTTACCCACTGGTGTCCCGGGTGCTGAAACGCCAAAACGCTTTCCGGCCGCCATGTGTACTCTACAGATGGACAGTCCATGCCCTCCCATGGGTCTTGAGATCGATGGTCCCGATTTCTTCGTTACTTGCAAAGGTTAAAAAGGAGTCGAGGTATTATCGCCTACGTTCCTTCATTCAATTTTATGGTTGTAACAGACCGCAGATCCTCCGAAAGGATCTCGTTCGTGCATTTAGCAAGAGGGAGGCTATCCTGGGTACCGAACCACTGAAAGGTCCTAACTCATCCACACACTGTCATTTCGGGATTTCGCGGGTCGGGGTTTCGGGACTCGCGAGTACAAGAGAACTCGCACCTAGATGCTCCGGGTGCCGAAACACCGAAAACTCTTAACTTACTCCCACGCTAATATATCGGGATTTCGTAAGTTGGGGTTTCAGGACTTGCGAGTGCAAGGGAACTCGCCCTTGGGCATTCTGGGTACCGAAATGCTAAAATATTGTTGTCTAATATAGCCACTCCCTTTCATGTAGGGTTTTAAGACTTAAACCATAAAATCCTCCTTCGGGACCTCAGGAAATTTTCACCAGGTTTGAAGACCAGACTGTAAGGTCTTCTGGAAAGTAAGGTAGCGATCCCGAAAGGGTGCCCCTATGAGGAAAACTATCCAGGGCATCATGTAATACAAATAAGGGAACAATTCTCCCGAGAACAGACTTGAAATCCGAGTTAATTTAATATATATATTTATCTATGTCTACATAGGCCGAATGTAGTCATTCCAGTATAAGCAAGTAACCACCATTTCTGGTCAAAAACACCATACAGACGTTCTTATACTGAAAACATTCATAATTACACAAACCATGAACATTCATATCAGAATATAAATTTCAAGATACAAGAGATAACACTTATCAGAAAAACACCAGGTGTGATGCAGCTGCTGATAGGGGTGCTCGTTTCCACCCAACCGTAGGCTCAGTGATTCCGAATGGATTTACCACTAGCCACCCCCGAGCTATACCACGATGCTTGAGACTCTCTGTCTCTATTCTTCAGTGATCGAGAACAAAGGTTACTCTCCTTCTTCTCTGCTATCACTCACTCTGTATTTTGTTCCAGAGTTATTTCGATCTTTTCCTGCGATCTCCCTCGCTTCTGACCCCCCCCCTTCCACACCTCTTTCCTGCCTTTTCTTTTCTGGTGAGGTTGCGTGTGGCACAAATTTCCTCGCGGTGGTCAGGTCTGAGGCCTCCACGGATGGGCGGTTCACCCCCATCCCTCATTAACCCATGAGGAGCCTCTTCACCTACCAACTTGGCGAGTAATTCATTTCGGGGCCAGCGAGCCGCTCTTGGTTCTCCGGGCCAGTGAAGACCAAATACGGTATTGGTTTCGGTGGAAGTTAGCGCCACCATTCCAGGTGCCTTCCACCACCTTTCTTTAGCCATCGTGGTCTCTTTTTCATCGCATCCCCCTCTCAGTAGTCATGTAACATATATTCATAACATTATTTACATTCATCGACCTTTTACTAAGGTCCATTCAAATCACACATTCACATCTTTGAGTTTGCCATAGTTCTTGGCCAGTATAGTTATTTTTACAGACTCGGGGAAATAGGGTGTTACACATCAATTGTGCCAATTGCATAGTAAATCACACTCCCACAAAGGTTCTTAAAAATATAACACCGGAAGAAGCTTGGACTAAAATTAAACCAGATGGAAGTCACTTCCGTGTATTTGGCAGTATAGCACGGGCTCACATTCCTGATGAGAAAAGGAAAGCATTGCAGACTAAAAGTGAGAAGTGTATATTTGTTGGTTATTCTGAAGATGTCAAAGGTTATAGACTTCTTCAAACACATTGTAATGAAATTATTATTAGAAGAGATGTTAAATTTGATGAAAATATCTTGACCTATGAGCCTAATTCATTGTTTGTGCCTTCTTTGACCCACAAGCCTAATTTGACGGTTGTGCCTTCTTCGGCCTGCGAGCCATCTTCAGCGTTTGTGCCTTCTTCTATTCTGGTTTCTTCTTCAGATGATGACAACGAGGATGAAAATCCACCTCCACCTGCTCCTCTTCCTCCAGATGAGTCCTTTGAACCCGAACCAACACCAGCTCCACCGCTTCCTAGATGGGTCCGTTCAACATGAGAAGCATCTGGTGATCTTGTCAGTGATCCTTCAGATCAACATTGGACACGTTCACAGTTCCAGCGAGCCTCTTCTCTTTTGGCTCAAGTTTCAAAAACTCATGATCCAGAGACATTTGCAAAAGCTTCAGGTTATCCAGATTGGGATACAACAATGAATGAAGAGTATTGTTCTTTAATGGCAAACGATACTTGGGATCTTGTACCTCTTACAAAAGGAAGAAAACTTGTCAGATGTAAATGGGTCTATAGAACTAAGTATGCATCAGATGGAAGTGTTGAAAGACACAAGGCTCGATTAGTTTCCAAAGGATTTTACCAAGTTGAAGGAATTGACTATAATGAAACCTTTGCCCCTGTAGCCAAAATGAATTCCATCTGCCTTGTTCTTGCCCTTGCTGCCTCACATAAATGGGAGGTCCATTAGATGGATGTTAAATCTGCCTTCTTGCATGAAGATTTGAAAGAATAAATCTACATGGAACAACCTCCCGGCTATGTCCAAAATGACTCTAGCCTTGTTTGTCACCTTAAGAAATCTCTTGATGGTCTCAAGCAAGCTCCTCGAGCTTGGTATGCCAAAATGGAAAACTTTCTTATTGCCACTGGATTCTCTAGATTCCATTCTGATCCTAATGTCTATACCAAGAAAGTAGGAAGCCATCTCATAATCCTTGTCCTTTATGTTGATGACCTTATCCTTACTGGTAGTGACTCAAAACTTTTAAACCATGTGAAAACTAGCCTTAAGAAGAAATTTGAAATGACAGACTTAGGTTTTTTGCACTACTTCCTTGGCCTTCAAGTTTTTCAAACCAATGAAGGAATTTTTCTTTCTGAGTCTAAGTATGCTTGTGACCTTCTTCGTCGCTTTCAAATGGATGATTGTAAACCAACCGCTTCTCCCTTCCAGTCTGGAGCCAAGCTTACTGCCACCTGTAATTCTCCCGAAGTTGATGCCAACTTGTACCGTCAGTTAGTTGGTAGCCTCTTATACTTGACTCATACCCGTTCTGATATTTCCTTTACTGTTGGTCTTGTTTCCCGGTATATGCAAACACCCCATGAAAGCCATTGAAAAGTAGCTAAACCGATACTTCATTATGTCCATGGTACAGTTCAGTTCGAGATACATTACAATTCAGGGGGGGCTCCTTTATTGGTTGGTTTCACTAATTCAGATTGGGCCGACGACCCTGGTGATAAAAAATCTACTGCAGGTTATGTTTTCAGCCTTGGTTCAAGATCTGTCACTTGGGCCTGTAAGAAACAAAAAGATATTGCACTTTCTTCAGCAGAAGCAAAGTACCGAGCAACGATAAATGCAAGTCAGGTAGCCTTGTGGCTTCGACAGATCCTTTCAGAGTTTGGATTCTAGCAGCAGCATCCGACCAGCCTTTGGGCAACAATCAGAGTGCCATTAAGCTCGCCAAAGACCCAGTTCAACATCAACGTAGCAAACACATCAAGCTACACATGCACTTCATCAGAAAGCTCATTCATGATCAAGTTATTGAAGTGCTCTTTTGCCCAACAAAAGATCAAGTTGCAAACATTTTCACAAAGTCTCTTACAGAAGCGAAGTTTTCCAAACTTCGATCTATGTTAGGAGTTTAGGAAGTTGTCATTAAGGGGGGATAGGCTCTAATGCCTCCTTCCTTCTCCTATTGTGTCACCATTGTAAATCCTTCAATCCTATCCCAAGTTGTTCTTAAGGGGGGATGTTAGGATATTTAGACACTTAGGAGTTAGTTAAGATCTACTTGGTCTAATGTGTCGTTAGGTAAAAATGTGTTTCTTAGTGTGTTTCTTTAGTATGCATTAGTATGCATTTGTAGTTAGAAAATCCGACGGTCACGATATGTTCCCGACATAGAGTGATCTGATGGTTCATACTCTCCTTAATCTTAACGACCATTGATTTGTGGCTTAACACCCGATTGGTCCATGATCTCTATTTAAAGAGCATGGAGGGTCATTTGCCGATGATCGATTGTGAGAAACTCTCTTGTAAAATCTCTCTGTAATCCTTTTCTTTTGCATTAATAAACTGCTCCAAGTGGTCGCGTTGGCTGGGGTCGTGGATGTTTCCCCATAGAGGTTTTACCACGTGAAAACATCGGTGTGTTGAACTTTGATCTGGTTATGTGAGTGGTTACTGAAGGTGTTTTTCCTCTGTTGGAATACCTGTGTTATCGAACATACATACCCTATCCCCTATATATTTAACTTGTGTGGTTAAAAACACACGACCCAATTTTGACTTTATATTTTTAGGATTTCAATAACTTTATTAATTTTCTAAAAATATAAAATTAATAACCACATATAAGAAATCATTATTATTTACAAATATGTAAATTTGTTTTAAGAAATTCCATTATTTAAATAGTAAATTAACATTTTAACATTATCATATGCAATATACTTTAAATAAAAGATAAATTGAGTTTTTATAAAGTTTATATATTTTAGAATTTAATTCATTATTATTTACAAATATGTAAATTTATTTTAAGAAATTCCATTATTTAAATAGTGAATTAACATTTTAACATTATCATATTCATTATATTTTAAATAAAAGATAAATTGATTTTTTATAAAATTTATATATTTTAGAATTTAATTCAATTTCTTATGTTTTATATTTTTTAAAATATTCTAATAATTTATACATGTATTTGGAATAATTCTAATTCTTCCAAATTAATATATTTTAGTTTTAAATTTTTATTTCAACTAAATAAAAAGTGTTAGGTTTGACCAACTTTACATAATCATTAATAAATATCATTTTCTATTTTTTTAAATTAATACATTATCCAATATACACTCGACAATGCTGTCCAACTACTAATTAAATACGGACCACACGACAATGCTGTCCAACTACACTCGACAATGCTGTCGAACTACTAATTAAATACGGACCACACGTTAGAAAAGTAATATACACTCGACAATGCTGTCCAACTACTTATTAAATACGGACCACACGACAATGCTGTCCAACCACTAATTAAAGAAGTCACATTCCAGGATGCTGAATATGATTTGAAAATTTTTAAAATGTTGAAAATGGCATGAAGATTCCATGAAGCTGAACATCATTCAATGTTATATGTGGGTCTTGAATTGATTATGATTATGATTGAATTGACTTGAGGTTAAGACACGGTGCTTTGAATCAAGTTAGAAAAGTAAAACACTGAAAATTTTACTTTCAAGGATGCCACAAACTATCTTGAAGAAGTCGCACTTTCTTCTTTTTCGCTTACAAATCCCATTCCACCCTAACAGAAATCCAATTGGGACAACCCTGTCAAATCAACTGGCTTCCTAAAATAAATAAATTAATGCTATAACTTCAACTTTACAAGAATATTTCAATATTCCATCACCGTGCTCATTCCACGCGTTCACGCAGTTCAATCGGAACGACTCTGTCAAATCAACTGGTTTTGGGATAAATAAACTAGCACAGCCACAGAACTTCTGGCGGATGAACTCAAATAGGTGATGATGAAAGTAGATAGGCCATGACAATAGAAGAAGCAATTTATGGGAGGAGGGATGCGAGGGGAGGGGAGGAGGGGTTGGGTAGGGAGAGAGCGCTGATTGAAGTTGTTCTTAATTGTGGGTGAGAGAAAGATTGAAGAGGCGCAGTTAAGGCAGTCAAGCATAAGAGGTGATTTGGTTGATGATTTTATGGTTCTGTTGATTTTTGCCGTTTTAGTTAGTTTTAGCTCCATGTAAACGACTAGAGTCTCTGCTCTATTGTTGGTTGTTTTCCACAGCCTAGGAAAAATCACTTATTTTTTGTCCATAAGAATCATAGCCTTCACATGCCACCCCTAAGAAAAAATCTAAATGTTATTAAATAATCTTAATAATTAAATTAAATTAAAGAAAAATTTACTAACTTTGGAAAATAAATAAATTAAGGAGAAGTCTATCATTTTGGAAAATAAGTAAATTAAGAAGAAGTCTAAATGTTATTAAATAATTTTTAGATGATGTAATATTTTTTTATTAAAATTATATTTTTAACATAAATAAATAAATAAATTATGATGCTGTTGTTTGGCAGCCGACTTGTGGGGATAGTCAGTATGGAAACGGTAGCCGCTACCAGATTCATCTAAAAAGGGTTTTAGAATCATTGTTGTTGAAAGTTTCTATGAGCGGATTCAATATCTCTAGTGTTGTTGAGGATAGCTATAGTAATGTTTATGGGCTTCTCCAGTGCAGGGGAGATTTAAATTCCTCAGACTGCCAACAGTGCGCATCCAAGACGAAATCAATGCTTGTTGAGAAATGTCAAAACAGTACTTCTGGATTCATTGAACTAGACGGCTGCTTCTTACGTTATGACGCTAAATATTTTTACAACTATACTGAGGGTAGCCAGAGTAATAGTGGTTGTGGCACGCCAAACATTGATGAGCCAGAGAAGTTCGCATATGCTGTTTCAAACGTGCTCTCAAATATTACGAAAACAGCCGTGCAGCGTCCCAACCTTTTTAATGCATCTGTATTCGAAGCGGATTCTTCGCCTTCGAAGCGAATCTACAGTTTAGCCCAGTGTTGCAGTGTTGGAGAGATCTGTCCCAAACAAGCTGCCAGTCTTGCTTATCTGCCGGTCGGTTAAATATATCGGGATGCAGAATTGGAGATGGAGCACAATTCCATACTATGGGCTGCGATTTGCGTTACGAAATTTATCAGTTTTACTTTACTCCCATCCTCTCGCCGCCGGCTAGTCCATTATCTGGTATCTTCCTTCATATAGTTTACAATGATAAGGCATATAGTTATACCAGTTTTGTACATTTTGGTGAAATCAAACAATCAATTTAATACGACGGCATTGGCTAAACGTTTTAGTTTTGGTCGGAATCTGATGATTTAAATTTGGACAAAATCTCTATTTTTTATTGTTTAAATTGTATTTTTTTTATTGTATCAGTTTATTGAAAAAAATTTGAGACAGTCCGATTATACAAATTTAATCACTCAAATCTTCAAATCCAATTATTCCTCATCAAATTTCAGATAAAATCAAAATAAAAAATCACCCTAAAACAACCAAAATTTAAACTACTCTATTTAATACTCAGACTTCGTGTGCAAATTTGCAATAAGCTCTACTACTCATATCCTCTTGCCGCATCATCCTCCATTATCTAGTATCTTTCTTCATATAATTTATAATGATAAGGATTATATCCAACCATTCCTCATAGAATTTCGAATAAGATTTCTAATATAAGCAAAAGGAAAAAATCACCTGAAAACAACCAAAAGTAAGTTAGAACGTTTAAACTACTCTATTTAATACTAAGGCTTCGTATGCAAATTGGCAGGAGGCCCTAATACTAAGATCCTCTCGCCGCCGCCGCCTCCATTATCCGGTATCTTCCTTCACATAGTTTACAATGATAAGGATTATACTAGTTTTGTACATTTTAGTGAAATTAAACATGGTCAATTTAATACTAAGGCTTCGTGTGAAAATTGGCAGAACGCAAAAAACGTAACGTGCTTGCGATAACTCTGGGCGTAGTAGCCGCTACGGTTGGATTAATTGCAGCCATAGGCCTTTTTCGCTTCCGTCCAAAACGCTGGGAACAGATTTCTCGAACCAGAGGTTCCGAAATTGCTCAATAATTCAGCGTGCACCTTATTAGCTTGTATCTGGTGAACTGTTCACCCATTTCATTACGTAAGATAAATAGACATCTGTAATTGTATTCGCAGGTGATGAAGAAGAAATTAGCTTATCGCCTCCTATAGCGAATCTGGAACTTGTTTTCAAGTACGATACTCTAAGAGAGGCTACCTCCAATTTTAAAGCAGAAAACAAACTTGGTGAAGGAGGTTTTGGATC
>ML781017.1:41699-54667 GCA_009831015.1 Picea engelmannii | reverse complement strand
ATATATATATATATATATATATATATATATTTTGAATATATATATTGAATATATATATTGAAACTCTATATATGCTCTATTAAACAATACAATGTGAAACCACTACAATTTAAAAATGCAGAGAAACTATATAATTAAATATAAAATGCAGAGAAACTACAATTTAAAAATGCAGAGAAACTATATCTTGACAGAAGAAATTATATATATGTTCTATTAAACAATTTATATATATATTGAAATTATATATATGTTCTATTAAACAATACAACGTGAAAGCACTACAATTTAAAAATGCAGAGAAAAAGCTATATATTGACAGAAGAAATTATATATATGTTCTATTAAACAATACAACCTGAAAGCACTACAACTTAAAAACACAACGTGAAAGCACTACAACTTAAAAACAAACACAACCTGCAAGCACTACAACTTAAAAACACAGAGAAACTATAACTTAAAAACACAGAGAAACTATATATTGACAGAAGAAACTATATATATATTAAAACTATATATATGCTCTATTAAACAATACAACCTGAAAGCACTACAACTTAAAAACGTAGAGAAACTATATATTTACAGAATAAATTATATTTACAGAATAAATTATATATATTAAGGAAAAACAATTAAAGAAAATTAAGATTACAAATGTATATATGTAAAATTCTTCAACGTACCTGATATATAAGTTAGATTTATAAATAAACTGAGTGGAAAAACAATATATATTCTATTAAACAATACAACGTGAAAGTACTACAAACTATATATTTACAGAATAAACTATATATATTGAAAGAAAAATGCCAAAATGGATCATAGAAGCATCTATTTTCAATATGGATTAATTGCAAGCCAAAAGAAAAAGAAAGTAAGATTAATTTATTTTGGCTCTATTGAACAATACAAACGCAGAGAAAGTATATATTGAAACTATGCTCCACTAAACAATACAACAACGTGAAAGCACTACAATTATATATATATATATATATATTGAAACTATATATGCTATATTAAATAATACAACGTGAAAGCACTACAATTTTATATACAATTATATATATATATATATATATATATATATATATTTTGAAACTATATATATGTTCTATTAAACGATACAATGTGAAAGCATTACAATTTAAAAATGCAAAGAAACTATATATTGACAGAAGAAATTATATATATGTTCTATTAAACAATACAACGTGAAAGCACTACACCTTTAAAACACAGAAAAACTATAACTTAAAAACATATAGAAACTATATATTGACAGAAGAGACTATATATATGTTTTATTAAACAATACAACGTGAAAGTACTACAACTAAAAAACGCAGAAAAACTATATATTTACACAACTAAAAAACGCAGAGAAACTATATATTGACAGAAGAAACTATATATATATGCTCTATTAAACAATACAACGTGAAAGCACTACAACTTAAAAACGCAGAGAAACTATATATTTAAAGAATAAACTATATATATGGAAGGAAAAATGCCATTAAAGAAAATTAAGATTACATATGTATATATGTAAAATTCTTCGGCCTACCTGATATATAAGTAGGTAGATTTGCAAATAAAGTGAGTGGAAAAACAATATATGTTCTATTAAACAATACAACGTGAAAGTACTATAAACTATATATATTGAAGGAAAAATGCCATTAAAGAAAATTAAGATTACAAATGTATATATGTAAAATTCTTCGGCCTACTTGATATATAAGTAAGTAGATTTGCAAATAAACTGAGTGGAACTGATCTTTAAATCTATCCAGAGACAAATGAAGAATAATGCAGACAAAGCAACAATTTGATAATTGAAATGGAAATTGTCTATTCAAGAGGGTTTATATAGATAAATGGTGAAGAGAATATGATCGACCTAGTGTTCACTGACTTACCACTTACCAGTGGTTGCATAAACCGACTTCTTCTTGATTGCGTGCAGTAGTTACACTTTGTTTCCAGGTTGAGATTTGATTGTCCTCTTCAATTCAATTGTCGTGCATGTAGTTTTAAATGTGCTTTAAATGTACTGACATGTAATTTTAAATGTGTTTTAAATGTATTTCAATTTAAGTTATTAAAATAACAAAAATAAATAGATAATCAATTAATATTTGTAATTTTATTTGTAATTATAAAAATGATAAAAAATTCATATTTTGTAATGTTTGTACTATTTATAAGATTGAACACTATAAATTTGTTTGGACCTTAAATAATATATATATATATATATATATATATATATATATATCTTAAAAAAAAAAAACTCTTGAAAAATAGTACAAATCACAGGTTAAAAATCCACTTAAAAAAACTAGTTCTTTCTCTAAGTAAAAGAGATGAAAGTCAACAAAAACATAATTTACGTGTCATGCTTTGATAGGATTTGAAGAGTGAGGAGAACCTCGGGCGGATCATTGATCATAAAATATATATCCATTTAACCAAAATTTTGATAAATAATGTTTTCAATTAAATTTTAAATACGATTTATTACGTCGAAAGGCGTATACCTATTGACTATGGACACATTTAATAGGTTTTTAGTGCTTAATCAATTTTGTATGGACGCGATTAAATATTGATGAAATATTCTTAGTAGCCCCAATAAATCAATGGTTGTGTTACTATGGTGGCTAGCTGATTGCCACGTATGAGTGATTAGAGTTTCATTTTCTAGGCCAACCTAAACCTTTGGCCTTCACTAGCCACGTTTTGGACACACTGCCTCCTTCTAGCCAACTCCTTCTGATTTCTTTCGTCCACCTCTGAGCTGAGCCGTTTCTCTTTCCTCGCAGTTTCGGTTTTGCAAGCTGTCTTTTTACAGCTGTCATTTCAGCGTTCACCAGCCACGAATTTGTGGCTGTGCTAGTTTTATATTTCGTTGACCAAAATATTTGAAATATTATTGTGCACTTCGCTCTTTCCAATACAATTGTAATAAATATTTAAAGCATACTTCCTAACTTCCTGACAATAGTACTCTCATGCCACACACTCGCACTTGCTCCTACACCTGCTTCTTCCTGCCGACTGTTTCAGATGAATTAAAATCCTTACATCGTAGTCGATGCCAACGGTTTCAGATGAATCAAAATCCCACTGAGCTGCTTTTGCCACTACCGACATCATACCAGACCTTCTTGCCTCGACCTCTCTGCCTCCTCAAAGCTCCCAACGTCAGTGTGGCTTCCTCCATGAAGCCCTTTCTGTTCTTATCCACCTAATGTCACAATCTAACATCATGCAAGCCTAGAACCTTACACCACATTTCTTTCCAAGTGCGTGTGGTCTTCTTTTGATGGATCGACTTCGAGGTCTACAACAAAGGGTTCCAACGAGATCATAATATGCAACTGAACAGGCGAGGGTATAACCTACCATGGAAACTGAAACAAAGAATGAGCTCGGAGATGAGGAAGAGAGTTTACCTTCATGCACCATATTCCTGCCAGGGCACTGGGAGATCTCACTGGAATCAAAAGCATTTATGCCGAAAGCATGGGGAGAAGAAGTGGAAGTGTGATAGCTGCTCCAAACAATACACTGTTCAGTTCGACTGGAAGGCTCATTCCAAGACCCGTGGCACCAGGGAGTATATATGTGAATCAACCCAAAGAAGCCTAGCAACCAACATACACATCGAGCATGTAATATAACAATATATTAATAGGTGAGGCGACCATTACCTATTTGACCTAACAGATCCTAGGAAAAGCTCAAAGAGCGTTAATGGCGACTATTCCTAATCATTTATTCATAATCACTGGTAAGATAAAGTTGTTTTTATTTTTATTTTTTCAATCTGGCACTCTATTTGGATTGATTGGATTTTTAGATGTCTTAGCAAACTACCATTCTGTTTAGATTGATTGAATTTTTGGATTTCAAAATCCAGACACACTATGCAATTACTCTTCTATTTCTCCTCGAAATTAATTTTTTTTGGGAGCAATTCAATATCTTAGTTACTAACATAAATAAATTCCGGGGAAAAACTGGTGCGACTGGGATCCAAATTATACATATAAAGATTATAGGGACTCCTCAATGTTTTACCAAGATGAGCTACATATTGTAGAGAGTTGAAATGTTGTTGGAAGGAGACTGGATTTGGAAGAGTCCAAATAGATTAATTCTCGTCTAAATGCAAATTTTAAGAACAAGCCAGTACCTTAGTTACTAAACATAAACAAATTCCTGTGAAAAACTGGTGTCATAAACAAATTCCTGTGAAAAACTGGGATCCAACTTGTACATATAATTACCATAGAGGTCGCTTAATGCTTTACTAGATGAGCTATATAATAGTTGAAACATACACATTTTTAGCTATAAGTCATGGCCATCGAGCTAGAGTCTATACTCTCATATGCAAACATCTTAGGGAAGTCCAACTAGCCCTAACAACATATAACTAACGCAACAATTCTTGAAGAACAATCACTCGCGGACAACTGCTTCAACGACCTCAAATGTTCAAGACCTGACAACTCCTCTAATTCAGTGCATCCCTCAACTTGTAGTGTGCGAAGATGTGTCAATTGCGCTGAATACTGTATGCTCTTGAGCTTCACACATTTATGCGCTGTCAAATTCTCCAACGACCTCAAATGTTCAATACCTGGCAGCTCTTCCAACTCAGAGAATCCAGAAACGTCTAGTACTCAAAGCTATGTCAGCTATGAACACGGTATGCTCTTGAGCTTCACACATTTATGTTCCCTCAAATCCTCCAATGACCTCAAATGTTCAAGACCTGGCATCTATTCTAACGCGGAGCATCCAGAAACGTCTAGTTCTTAAAGCTGTGTCAGCTGTGTCAAACACCGTATGCTCTTGAGCTTCACAAATTCATATTCCCAAAACTTCTCCAATGACCTCAGATGTTCAAGACCTGTCATCTCTTCTAACTCGAGCATCCATAAACATGTAGTTCTTGAAGCTGTGTAAGCTACACCGAACACCGTATGCTCTTAAGATTCACACCTTGATATTCCCTCAACGAACTCAAATGTTCAAGACCTGGTAGTGTGAAAAACGGAGGTCAATCGGGTTTTGGCAATTACAACCGAATACAAAAACAAAAGACCACGTTGTTTGCCTAATCCCAAAATGCGAAAAGGTTGCGGGCCCAGCACTTTGGGTTTCGGGGTTTGGCGATTACAAATGCCAAACACCAACACACAACAACTCTCAAATCGCGAAAATGTGAATGGAATGTGGGCCCAAAAATTTCAGGTTTTGGTGTTTGGTAAAGTAAAGGAACTCCACGCAATTGTAATAAGTGAACTCTAAAATGCAAAATAACAAACTTATAATTAAAATGAATTTTTTAGTCATATAGGCTCCAACAAATAATTTTTGGAATAAATGTAAAACCGGATTTCCAATCGGTAAAAACAAAAAATTACTGCGTTTGTTCAAAAAACGAATTTTTATCAAGAAATAAAATGAGTTTACAAACTCAGTAAAATACAAACACAAAGCAGACCTCCAAATACAAAGTAACCAATTTGATTCAAAAATGTTTTCAAGATCTCACTAATTACAATCCGTTTAAGGTACTTATACAAAAGGAAATTTGCCCCTTCGATCTCTAAAAGAATTTGATTAAGGCGGTATCTCAAGCCTGCAAAGGTTAAGCCGACCACCGTTTAAGCAATTTAAAACAATTTAGTAAATCGGTGCTAAGTCCTCGAGTCTTGAAGAGTCAAGACTCCCATCGATCCGCCGCTATCCAGGGGGTGAAATGATTAATCTCTGACATACTCCCTCTTAATCATTTCAGGGAAAAACAAACTAAAACATGTAAAACAGAATTGCTGTAAACAATGCATTACAGCTTGCAGACCCCAATATTACTTCTATGCTTTTTAAGCAATTCATTTCCCAAAGGCTTCGTAAAAATGTCTGCAAATTGTTCTTTAGATTTGCAGAACTGAACATAAATCTCCTTACCAGTTATCAGCTCTCGAATGAAATGATGCCTTGTATCAATGTGCTTACTTTGTTTGTGAAAAACGTGATTCCTTGACAATGCAATGGCAGATTTATTGTCACAGACAATCTGGGTTGCATCATTCTGGTTATGCAACAATTCATTCAAGACCCTTCTCATCCATACATCTTGACATGCAACTGCAGCTTTTGCAACATACTCTGCCTCAGTGGAAGATATAGTCACAATCGGTTGTTTCTTTGATGCCCATGCCATTGCTCCAGATCCAAGACTAAAAATATACCCAGATGTGCTTTTCCTTTCATCAATGGAACTTGCAAAATCACTATCAGTATATCCGATCAGCTCAAAGTTTAAGCTTGATGTGTATCAGATACCAAAATTAGTTGTTCCAACAACATATCTCAGGATCCTCTTTCCTTCTTGCCAATGAGTACTCTTCAGAGTCTCCATGAATCTGGAAATCAAACTCACAATAAACATAATGTCAGGTCTGGTTGTTGTTAAGTACATAAGGCTTCCAACCAGCCTCTTATACAGGGTTGGATCAACATATGATCCTTCATCATACTTACTTAGTTTAACACTAGTTGCCATTGGTGTTGCAGTTGGCTTGCAATTCAACATTCTAAACCTTTTCAACACTTCATTTGCATAGTTAGTTTGACAAATGAAAATGCCTTTATCAGATTGATCTACTTCAATTCCAAGGAAAAATTTCATCAAACCTAAATCAGTCATCTCAAACTCTGTTTTCATGGCATTTTTAAAATCATCTACAAATAGATCTCCAGTAAAAATCAGGTCATCAACATACAAACAGACAATCAAAATTTTACCTTTCTGGTCTACCTTTGTATACAGAATTGGTTCACTTGGACTTTTGTTGAATACAACACTGATTAGGTATTCATCAATCCTGCTATACCAAACTCTGGATGCTTGCTTCAATCCATATAAAGCTTTCCTTTACTTGTAAACCTTATCTCTGTGTTTATCAATCTCATAACCCGAAGGTTGTCTTACATAAACTTCTTCTTCCAAATATCCATTTAAAAATGCAGACTTGACGTCCATCTGATGCATGATCCATCTATTCTGAGTTGCAATAGATAAGACCATCCTTACTCTGTCAATCCTTGCTACAGAGCAAAGGTTTCATTGTAATCAATACCGGGTTGTTGACTAAACCCCTGAGCTACAAGTCTTGCCTTGTACTTCTCAATATCACCTTCTGCATTCAAATTAGTCTTAAAAACCCACTTAACACCAATACTTTTCTTGCCTTCGTGTAAATTGACAAGATCCCAAGTGTTATTCCTTTCAATGGAATCAATCTCCTCATCCATTGCTTTTATCCAGACATCCTCTTTAGCGGCTTCATCATAACTTACAGGATCATAAGCTATAAGTGAAAAATTTGAAATTTGATCTGCCTCTTCATTTTGATCATATAATTCTCTTAAACTTCTAGTTTTTTGTCCTTTAAATCTGTTTTTCAATGAAGATAAAGTAGGATTTGATTCACTACTTACTTGTGAATCTGTTTGATGTCCACCATGTCCAGATGGCTCACCACGCTCATGAGTTCTTGGTGTTCTAAATTGAGATGGGCTGAATTCTGGTGCTAGCCTTGTTGGACTTCTTGCTGCAGGCGTATGTGCATGTGGAACTATTTGTCCATCTTCTTCACTCTGCTCAGCTCCATCATCATCTTCACGGGGTAACACAGCTCCCTCTGAAATTGATTTGTCAATACTTCCATCCCAGGCTCCATCTTCTTTAAATTGAACATCTCTGTTGATTACATATTTCTGGGTGATGGGATTGTAGAGTTTATATGACCTAGACTCTTCACTGTATCCAACAAAGATACATCTCTCACTTCTGTCATCCAACTTCCTCCTCATTTCTGCAGGTACATGCACAAATGCAACACATCCAAAAATTCTGAAATGAGAAACATTGCAAGGCTTACCATCCCAAGCTTCCTGAGGTACATGATCCCTCACGGTCTTGGTCGGACTTCTATTCAAGATAAAAATAGAGCAAAGAACTGCATCTCCCCAATATTCATTTGAAAGATGCTTCTCTTTCAACATGCTTTGAGCCAAATCCATGATGGTCCGATTCTTCCTTTCAACCACTCCATTCTGCTGTGGAGTATATCGAGTAGTAAACTGCCTTTTAATTCAACGAAGACCACAAAATTCAATGAATTCATTCAATTTATACTCACCTCCTCTATCAGACAGGAGGATCTTAATGGTTCGACCACTCTCATTCTCAACCATAGACTTAAATTTCTTAAAAACATCAAAGGCTTCAAACTTCTGTTTTAACAAATACAACCAAGTCTTCCTACTGAAATCATCGATGAAAGTCATAAAATAAACACAACTAGTTAAAGAAGGTGTTTGCATAGGTCCACATAAATCTATGTGGACAATTTCCAATGGAGCTTTTGCTCTATAGGAAACACCTGAAACAAATTTCTCTCTGTGATGCTTCCCAAGTATATAGCTTTCACAAGAGCTTGTAGGTTGCTGAATACAGGGCATCCCCTTTACCATCTGCTTCTTCTGTAACAGATCTAAGCCACCAAAATGTAAATGACCATATCTCAAATGCCATAACCAAGATTCATCTGAACTTCCAACTTTATAAACATTCAAAGAACCACTCAAATCATTTTTCATAACAAGTGGAAACATCCTATTCTTGGTCATCTCTACTCTTGCAATCAACTGTTTGTTGGGAAATTTATCATAGATTGTACATACCTTGTTCTTGAAGAATACTCTGTACTTTTTCTCCATCAGTTTTCCAACACTGATAAGATTGCATTTTAAACTAGGCACAAAGTAAACATCATCAATATTTCTTCTCTGATTGTTCTTAGTGTAAACTTGAACTACACCTTTACCATTAACTGTAACCTTACAGTCATTTCCCAGTTGGACTTCAGACTGAATACTAGTATCAATGGAAGAAAACAAGTCCTTATTACCAGTCATGTGGTTGCTGCAACCACTATCCAAAAATCAAATATCATTTGCACATTCCTGAGTGACGTTACAGGTCAAAAACACAGGATTTTGATGATCCTCAGACTCATTTGTGATATGTGTAGAGTGCTTTCCAGCATCTGCCTATTTCTTCCAACATTTGATAGCAAAATGCCCAAACTTCTTACAATAATAGCATTGTACTTTAGTTTTGTCATACCTCTGATTTTCTTGTTGCCAGGGTTTGTTGCTGCTCCCTCTTAAATTAGGAGGATTCTGCTGAGACTTCTCCTAAGACACTGATTCAGTTATGTTGTCCCTTGGACTAGAAAATCGACCTCCTCTTCCACGATTATAAGACCTTCCTCTGCCTCTGCCTATGGTAATATGAATTTGTGATTTGAAGGCATGCTCCAATTATCCTTCTTCATATCTGGATATCCTAGATTCATGAGCAACAAGAGAACCAGTTAACTCATCAATTTGCATTAAACTTAAATCTTTAAATTCCTCTATGGGAACAACAACAGGCTCAAACTTCTTGGGAAAACTTCTCACCGCTTTCTCAATAACTCTTTTATTCTCAACATCATCTCCATACTGCCTGAGCTGGTTCACAACACTCATTACTTGAGTCATGAAAGTATCAACACTTTCGTTATCCTTCATCTTCAAATTTTCAAAATCCCTTCTCAAGTTTTGCAACTTGACTGTCTTCACCTTGGACACCCCTTGATAATAGGTTTCAAGAATGTCCCAAGCCATCTTTGAAGATGCATCACTAGCAATCTTCATAAAAATGGATTCATTTAATCCTTCCTGGATTAATCCAAGAGCTTTATTATCCTTCTTTCTGTTTTCCTTCAGTAAAACACGACCAGCATTAGACAGGGCCAATTCTATTGTAGCATCAACTGTCTCTAGATAGCCATCAATAACAAAAGTCCACATATCCTGAGAACGCAAAATTGTCCTCATCCGAATGTACCAGGAATCATATGACTTCTCACTCTGAACATGAACCTGAATCTGAGAAGAACTACTACCAGACATAGCCATTTATAAAAATTGATAGAAATTAAATAAACCTTCATGCAGAAAAATATGAGAATAAATTTTTTGGCACTAACAGGAATAATCTGCAATGAACTAAGCAATTGCCGGATAAAATGCAGGCTCTGATACCAAATGTGAAAAACAGAGGTCAATCGGGTTTCGACGATTACAACCGAATACAAAAACAAAAGACCACGTTGTTTTCTGAATCCCGAAATGAGAAAAGGTTGTGGGCCTAGCACTTTGGGTTTCGGGGTTTAGGGTTTGGCGATTACAAATGCCAAACACCAACACACAACAACTCCCAAATCGTGAAAATGCGAATGTAATGTGGGCCCAACAATTTCGGGTTTCGATGTTTGATAAAGCAAAGGAACTCCACGCACTTGTAATAAGTGAACTCCGAAATGTGAAATAACAAACTTATAATTAAAATGATTTTTTAAATCATATACGCTCCAACAAATAATTTTTGGGATAAATGTAAAACCGGATTCCCAATCGGCAAAAACAAGAAATTACTGTGTTTGTTCAAAAAATGAATTTTTATCAAGAAATAAAATGAGTTTACAAACTCAGTAAAATATAAACGCAGAGTGGAGCTCCAAATACAAAGTAACCAATTTGATTCAAAAATGTTTTCAAGATCTCATCGATTACAATCTGTTTCAGGTACTTATACAAAATGAAATTTGCCCCTTCGATCTCTAGAAGAATTTGATTAAGGCGGTGATGGTGTCTCAAGCTTGCAAAGGTTAAGCCGACCACCGTTTAAGAAATTTAAAACAATTTAGTAAATCAGTGCTATGTCCTTGAGTCTTGAAGAGTCAAGACTCCCACCGATCCGCCGCTATCCAGGCGGTGAAATGATTAATCTCTGACAGGTAGCTCTTCTAACTCAGAGCATCCAGAAATGTCTAGTTCTAGAAGTTGTGTTAGTTGTTCCAACCCCTATATATTCTTGAGATCCACACAATTACCTGCCAACAACTTCTCCAATGACCTCAAATATTCAAGACCTGGAAGCTCTTCTACCTCTGGGCATTCAGAAACGTTTAGTTCTAAAAGCTGTGTCAGTTGTGCCAGCCCCTGTAGGGTCTTCACCTTCACACACTCAAACACTTGCGACTCTTCGATACTTCGTGACTCCTCCATTCCTCCGTAGTGGTTAATGATCAACTTTTGAAGTTTTACAAGACCACAAAGCTCTTCTATTTTCCTCAATCTAGGAAAATGAATCAATTCCAGGTTTATGAGTTCAAATGGAAATGTTCCAACCTCCACCAGCTCATTAAAATTATGGATCTCAAGATCTTGAAGGTTGGGGAAAATATCCATGGGAAATGATATCTTTCATATTCCTATTTTGTACTATCACAAGTGTTGGAGCCGAAGCAAGAACATTTCAAAGGAAGAGTTCAAACTACTCAATCTATTTTTCCCTATTGAATCTGAACTCAGAGTTTCACTTTCACCTTCAAACGTTCCAAAAGGCAGTTCTAGCAAGAAACAATCGTCCACTATCCACTCAGTCAATTGATTTAACATTAGAAAGGAATTCGAAAAATGTTGCAAACTCCAGCGAAACTGCAGCTCCAAATACCTTCAAGTTCCTTAGGTCATGTCCGAGTGAAGACGACAATGTTTCCAAGAGAGGCACTATTAATTGGATCTTTTCGAAACCACTTGACTCTTCAATGGAACTTGGCCATTCTTTTAAGTTTGGAAGATTACACAAATATAATTGTTCCAGGGACCGTTGATGTGTAATTTGAGAAGGCAATACTTTAATTTTGTCACACCATTGAAGATTTATGTATTTAGTTTTGTCACACCATTGAAGATTTATGTATTCAAGCGTGCTGATATTTCCAAAACTTTAGCTTGAGAGGATATTGAGCATCATGGATGCGTCTCATGTCCCTGGCCATAGCCAATGGAGGGAAACTAACATGAATCCTTTTATAAATCTCCTATAGTATAGGAGTGTGAAGGTGAAGAACCTACAGGGGTTGGCACAATTGACACAACTTTTAGAACTAAATTGACACAGTTGCGGGATACTATAGGAGATTTATAAAAGGATTCTCCAAGATTGGTTGTCCAATCACTGCCCTCAAGAAGAAGGGGACAAAATTTCTGTGGACACAACAATGTGAAGAAATATTTCAAACCTTGAAACATCTACTAACCCATGCACCCGTGTTGAAAATCGCTGACCCAGAAGCTGACTTCCTTGTGTGCACAGATGCCTATAAGGAAGGGCTCAAAGGAGTCCTTATGCAGAAAGGAAGTGTGATCTGCTATGAATCCCGAAAATTGAACGAACATGAAGTCAACTATGTGACTCATGATCTAGAACTGGCTGCCATAGTGCATGCCTTGAAAATGTGGAGGCATTAACTCTTGGGAAGAAAATTTGTACTTATGACAGATCACCATGGATTGCGATATTTGTTTGACTAACCAAAGCTCAATGTTAGACAAGCTATATGGATGGCCCTCCTTAGCGAATTTGATTTTGAAATCAAACACATCAAAGGGAAAGAAAATAGGGTGGCCGATGCCCTTAGCAGAAGAATGAAAATAATTCACTTGGCAGCGGTGAGTACCTGTGAGACAGATGTCAAGAACAGAGTCAGAAACGCACAGGAGACAGGTTCCTTTGTTCAGATTGTGACCCTATACCTACAGCAAGAACCCGCTGGAGGAAAATATGAAGGCTACTAGATAACCGAAGGAGGTCTGCTCACTTATAGAGATAGACTGTACATTCCAAATTGTGACGACTTGAAGAGGTTCATTATGGATGAACTACATAAAAGACCATACACTGGTCACCCAGGATACCAGAAAATGATCACTACCACCCGGAAACAATTTTATTGGCCTGGATTGAA
>ML781017.1:10907-26641 GCA_009831015.1 Picea engelmannii | reverse complement strand
GAAATTACACATATGTCATCATACATAATTATATGTATATCATTTTGTATTAATCTAGTAGTACACTTTGTATTAATGATAAGAGAAAAACATAAATGCAATAATAATGAAATAAATGGATAGTAATAATGAGAGAACACATGACAATTTTACTTTTTTTTTTCTTAATTTTTTATATAAAAGGTACTAGGTACTTATAACCAAGTTTATTGAAATACAAAAATAATGAAATAAATGGATAGTAATAATGCGAGAACACATGGCATTTTTACATTTTTTCTTAATTTTTTATATAAAAGGTACTAGGTACTTATAACCAAGTTTATTGATTATGTAATTAATTTCAAATATTGAAATACGTGAAGGCAACAATAACACTTGGAATATATCAACCAATGAAAAATGAGAAAAACAAATATTTTTATTATATCAAAAAATATATATATGTTTTATTAAGTTAAACATTACACTACACACATGAATTTAAAATACAAGGCAAATTAATGTCAAATCAATAGCAAGCTCATTGCTATATTCCCTTGGCACGGACTAATAACTCTAAAATAAAATATTAAAAAACTCAAGACCTCTTACTTAATAAGACAACTTTTAACCAAATGATCTAGCAAAACATATTGTAATGTTCAGAAGAAGGATTGGGGTTGTTGTTGTTGTTTTTGTTGTGGAAGACAGTCTTGGAGAGAGTGCTAAAAAAAAACTATTTTCACACAAGAAACAATTTCGCTTCTCGATGACAACAAGGGTTAGATCTCGGTTAGATTACCTGGAAGATGCACATTTTCCTATATGTTTTTTATTTTCCGAGATCGCACAGGGCGTGGGGAAAAGAGCATATACAAACCTAAAAGAGTAGCAACCTAGAAATAAATAATACAAAACCAAAATAAAAACAAAATGCTACTCTGCAAAAATTTTAAAAAATGCGTATTCAAGCTTTATACCTCTGGATCTGACTGTAATGGTCGTATCTTGGGCAAACAAAAACCTTTTTTAGTGAAACAAAAAGTGTTCATAAATGAAACGTGTGCTCTGGACGCAATGGAATAGTATTCTCAGCCCAAAAATGTATGTAAATGATAGAAAATGGAGATGAGGCAACTCGGCTTCACAATCTCAATCTACAACAGGAGTGGGTCTTCAAACAGGCTCTGATACCATGTTCGAAAACACAGGTATTCCAACAGAGGATGAACACCTTCAGTAACCAATCACATAACCAGATCAAAGATCAACACACCAATTTTTTCACGTGGTTAAACCCCTACAGGGAAACATCCACGGCCCCAGCCAACGCGACCACTTGGAGCAGTTTATTAATGCAAAAGAAAAGGATTACAGAGAGATTTTCTCACAATCGATCATCGGCAAATGACCCTCCATGCTCTTTAAATAGAGATCATGGACCAATCGGGTGTTAAGCCATGGATCAATGGTTGTTAAGATCGAGGAGAGTATGAATCATCAGATCACTCTAGGTCAGGAACATATCGTGACTGTCGGATTTCCTAACTACAAATGCATACTAATGCATACTAAAGAAACACATTTTTACATAACAACACATTAGACCAAGTAGATCTTAACTAACTCTTAAGTGTCTAAATATCCTAACAATGTATACCTCCTTAGCACGGAGGGGTTTCCCTTATCCCACAAAAAAGGGGGTCTCATACACCAATTTGGTGGTCGTGACCTTATTATTATTATTATTATATAGCCAAATTGGTGTATGAGACCCCCTTGTTGTTGGGACAATGGACCCCCTTCGCACATTAATTTGAGTGCTAAAGTCTATGGAGGTGTACATACCCTACCCTCCTTTGGACTTGACCTGTGACCTTTCAAGAGGAAACACATGTTCTTAACCATATATATAAACATTATTTTTTCCTGGAGAAATATATTTGAATTTGCATACTAATAATAGGGAGCTAGAAAAATGAGTTATTTTCTTTATTCAATGGAAACCTACTATTCATATGAACACACACACATTAATAATGTGCATGCATCATTGTTGCATAAAATAAAAACCATGTAAAACTCTATTAGATACCCACTACACAAATCAAACTTTTTCGTTGATTTCTCAACAATCAGAATCCTCGAAGTCCTACGGGGCTTAACGCGGGCTAGCTCTTTCCTTTTTCCACCTCCTATAGATTGTAGTTTACGACTATGGGTCGAATCAACACGGCATCTTTTCGCACTTTGCGACTCAGTGCTACTGGAACGTCGAGTCGCTCGACTCTGCAAACCCCGAAGCTTGAAACAACGAAACGTCGAACCTCGACGGGGCTAGCAAGGGGCAAGTTTCTCTCTTGGGGTCTTGTCTACGTGACCCTATATGGTGTCCACGTGCTTAAGCCAGCCAAGAGCTTATCGGATTTTTGCGATTCGAGGAATCACGATACACGACTTCTACCTTTCCCCATTCAAATCCCCGAAACTTTCGAGGTCTCCAAAGTTTCCCTCCAAAGGGATATCGACGACCGTAAGCGTCTCCTGATCCAACGGTATGGATCCTTTTAGGGTTTCGGTACTTGGGAGTTCGAAATGCAACGACTCCAAGACTCTTCATCATTCAAATCTCCGAATTCCGATATGGAAAGTCGTGTAAGAGATCGACGACTCTTAGGAGCGTGGATCTGATGGTCCACGGGATTTTGAGTATCAGGATTTCGTGACTCACGAAGGCAAGGTTTCTTTGCCCTTTTGTTTCCTGGGTGCCAAAATGCCGAAGTGCTTATTAGCGGCCACATGTGCTCTATAGATGGATGGTCCAGGTACTTCCATGGACCATGGGGTCTATGGTACTGATTCCTTCATCTCTTGCGAGGGAAAAAGAAGGGGTCGTGGTATTAATGCCTGCGTCTCTTTCTTAAATCAAACGATCATTACATACCCTGGGATCCTCCGAAGGGATTCTATTCGTGCATTGCTTGCAAAGGTGGAGAGGGGTCGAGGAATTATCATCCACGTGTCCTCCCTCAGATGAACGGTCCTCGTTGTTTCGCGACTTGTGACTCCCAGTGACGCAAATCCTTTGTCAACTCAAATCCCCAGTATCCGACATACCGATGGACTCTCGATATCTGCCACATGTCCTTCACGGATGGACGATCTAGATCTATATCGAGACTTTCACCATGGAGTATCCCGATCCCTTGTCACCAAGACTCTCGATCTCGCGATTCCCGATTTCCCGAAATGGGAGATCTCACGACGCATGGCCTCCGTCAATCGGATGGATCAGATCGATCCTGGGGTTTTCACCTTGGAAAATCCTGAACTCTTGTCAACAGAAATCCCGATTTCCCGACTCCCGGTTTCCCAAAATGGGAGATCTTACGACACGTGGCCTCCGTCAATTGGACGACTTAGATCTATTCCGGGGTTTTCCACCCCTATACACTGGGGTCTTAACCCTCGGGTAACTCCTGACAGATCCAACGACTGTCAGGTTTTTCAGCCGAGATCCGACTACTCAGACAGATTCCTAACTTGTGGGCTCTCCCACGACTTCTTGAATGTGGAAAGATCCACGGTCTGGATTCTCTCATGGACCTTGGGGATCTATGATCCCGATTTCCTCACTATTCACGAAGATAGAGGAAAAGGGGCAAGGTATGTAACGCCCTTGTTTCTTTTGTCAATCTAACGATTGTGAATGACCATGGATCTTCCAACGAGATCTCGTCCGTCGATCGATACTTATCCCTACGCTGCTACTTCGAGATTTTAAGAGGGTCATTCCTCCTCGTGCAGTGTTGTTAAGTCTTTCACGTTCAAGTCCTTTTTCCAGGTTCTTGGTAAACCTTTCCAAGGAGGGAATCTCTGTGAAGAGATCTATTCCGAGGCATTCCTGGAGACAGATAAGGGGAAACAAATTCCCGAGAACGGACTAGAAGTCTAACTTGGTTCAACTTATGCACAATTAAATTCATTTATTAACATAAGCCATGCGTGGTTTTTCTATTATAAGCATATATCTACCATTTCTTATCAAAACACTGCACATACATTCTTATACTGTAATCATTCACAATTTCACAGTTCATGAGCATATATGTCAGCATATGAATTTTACGATGCAATATGTAAAACACTTATCAGAAATAACACCAGAAGTGAGTGCAACTGCTGAGAGGGGTGCTCATTTCCACCCAGCCGTAGGCTTAGCGACTCCCAGCAGATTTACCACTAGCCACCCCCGAGCTGAGACCACGATGCTGTGAGACTGCGTCTCTGTCTGCCAGTGACCAGGAGCGAAGGTTACTCTCCTTCCTCTCTGCTATCACTTACTCTGCGTATTCCCCGAGTTCTCCCCTCGCGTCCCCTCCTATCGCTTCTACCCCATACCTTATCCTCTTGCGAGGTTGTGTGTGGCGCGATTTCCCTCGCGCTGGTCAGTCATGATGGCTCTATGGATAGGCGGTTCACCTCCCCATCCCTCATTAAAAGGAGGGCCTTCCTTTCGTCAGATTCTCCGTCTCTATTGTGGGATCCTTCCCCCATCTCTTGGTGAGTCACCATTCTATGCGTCTGTAGTTTCCCACGACTGATTGTCTGCTTGGGTGCAAAAGACAAACACTGGTTGTTAGTCAATATTTAGTCACATTCATAACCCGCGCATAATTCATATTTTCTTTCACATGCATACACACAATCAAGGTTTTCATTTTGAACTTTGACCTTTTGATTTAGGAGGTTAAGATGGAGGGTTACTCCTTCTAGGAGTGCTTCGAACGGAGCTTCTGCGCAACTCGTTCATGAGCCCAAGCAGGCCAAGTGTTCTAACCATGCTCTGATACCAATTTGTAACATACCCACTACAGAAATCGAAATTTTTTGGCTTTCTTTCCTTCTTTTCACCTAGGAACAGAATTCCCCAAATCCCTACGGGGCCTAATACAGACCCTGCTACCCCTTAACCGCACTCATATGATCAACAACTATGACCACAAGCCCTATCGGGGAGGTGCTCGTCGGTTTTAGCGATTCGAGAAATCTTGGTGCATATATTCCCTTGTTCATTTTGGGGTTTCATCCATCGAAATTTCGTGTCTAGCGAACACGAGGAAAAACTAACCTTAGGAGATCCCGGGTACCGAAACGCCGAAGCACCAAAACCATGTGTACTAATCCATTTCGAGACTTCGCCTATCGGGATTTTAGGCTACACGAAGACAAGAGACTTGCGTCCAGATATCCTGGGTGCCGAAACATCGAAACATTAAATTCTAGTCACACTATACTCATTTCAGGGTTTCACACTTCGGGATTTTGTGATGTGCGATGACAAAGAGGATCTTACCCTTAGGTATCCCAGGTGCCGAAACACCGATACACCAAGGCTTACCACGCTAGACCTTTTCAGGGTTTCATACTTCGGGATTTCACGATATGCGATGACAAGAGGTCTCGCATATGAGTTTTCCAGGGGCCGAAGTTTCGAAATGTCGATATATATATATATGTTTGGCTAAGTTCATTTCGGAAGTTCCCAAGTCGGGGTTTCGGGACTTGCGAGTACAAGAAAACTTATTGTTAGGTATCCCGTGTGCCAAAATACCGAAACACCCTATCTCATCCGTGCTATTATTATTTCGGGGTTTCGCATGTCGGGATTTTCGGGATATGCGCAGACAAGAGGTCTCGCACTTAGGTTTCCCGAGAGCCGAAACTTCGAAACCAGTATTCATTTCTAAGCTCATTTCGGCACTTCTCCCTTCGGGATTTCACCCATCGGGATTTCAGGACTTGCGAGTACCAGGGAATACGCCCTTGAGTATTTTGATTTCCGAAATGCCGAAATATCGTAACATATCCGCGTATTGTCCTTTCGGGATTTCACCCATCGGGATTTCAAGACTAGGATGAACAAGGGACTTGCCTCTAGTTATCTCGAGTGCCGAAATACCGAAATGCCCTTACCTTGTCCACGCCCCGTCAATTCGGCGTTTCGTATGTAGGGGTTTCGCGAATCTTGAGGACAAGGGTTCTTACCCTCTGGTCTCCCGGGTGCCGAAACGCCGAAATGCTTACTGGCCGCCACGTGTAATCTACAGTTGGACGGTCCATGCCCTCCCATGGGTCTTGGGATCAATGGTCCCGATTTCTTCGTTACTTGCAAAGGTTAAAAAGGGTTTGAGGCATTATCGCCTGTGTTCCTTCATTCAATTTTACGGTCGTAACAAACCGCAGATCCTTCGAAAGGATCTTGTTCGTGCATTTAGCAAGAGGGAGGGTATCCTGGGTACCGAACCATCGAAAGGTCCTAACTCATCCACACGCTGTCATTTCGGGATTTCGCGGGTCAGGGTTTCGGGACTCGTGAGTACAAGAGAACTCGCACCTAGATGCTCCGGGTGGCGAAACACTGAAAACTCTTAACTTACTCCCACACTAATATATCGGGATTTCGCAAGTCGGGGTTTCGAAACTTGCGAGTGCAAGGGAACTCGCCCTTGGGCATTCCGGGTACCGAAATGCCAAAATATTGTTGTCTAAGAGAGCCACTCCCTTTCGTGCAGGGTTTTAAGACTTAAACCATAAAATCCTCCTTTGGGACCTCGGGCAATTTTCACCAGGTTTGAAGACCAGACTGTAAGGTCTTCTGGAAAGTATGGTAGCGATCGCGAAAGGGTGCCCCTATGAGGAAAACTATCCAGGGCATCATGTAATACAATTAAGGGAACAATTCTCCTGAGAACGGACTTGAAATCTGAGTTAATTTAATATATATATTTATCTATGTCTGCATAGGCCGAATGTAGTCATTCCAGTATAAGCAAGTAACCACCATTTCTGGTCAAAAACACCATACAGAAGTTCTTATACTGAAAACATTCATAATTGCACAAACCATGAACATTCATATCAGAATATAAATTTCAAGATACAAGAGATAACACTTATCAGAAAAACACTAGGTGTGATGCAACTGCTGAGAGGGGTGCTCGTTTCCACCCAACCGTAGGCTCAACGATTCCGAATGGATTTACCACTAGCCACCCCCGAGCTATAACACAATGCTTGAGACTCTCTGTCTCTGTTCTTCAGTGATCGAGAACAAAGGTTACTCTCCTTCTTCTCTGCTATCACTCACTCTGTATTTTGTTCCAAAGTTCTTCCGATCTTTTCCTGTGATCTCCCTCGCGTCTGACCCCCTCCCCTTCCACACCTCTTTCTTTCCTTTTCTTTTCCAGTGAGGTTGCATGTGGCACGAATTTCCCCGTGGTGGTCAGGTCTGAGGCCTCCACGAATGGGCGGTTCACCCCCATCCCTCATTAACCCATGAGGAGCCTCTTCACCTACCAACCTGGCAAGTAATTCATTTTGGGGCCAGCAAGCCGCTCTTGGTTCTCTGGGCTAGTGAAGATCAAATACGGTATTGGTTTTGGTGGAAATTAGCACCACCGTTCCAGGTGCCTTCCACCACCTTTCTTTAGCCACCATGGTCTCTTTTTCAGCATATCCCCCTCTCAGCAGTCCTATAACATATATTCATAACATTATTTACATTCATCGACCTTTTACTAAGGTCAATTCAAATCACACATTCACATCTTTGAGTTTGCCATAGTTCTTGGCCAGTATAGTTATTTTTACAGACTGGGGGAAACAGGGTGTTACACATCAACTGTGCCAATTGCATAGTAAATCACACTCCCACAAAGGCTCTTAAAAATATAACACCGGAAGAAGCTTGGACTAAAATTAAACCATATGTAAGTCACTTATGTGTATTTGGCAGTATAGCACAGGCTCACATTCCTGCTGAGAAAAGGAAAGCATTGTAGACTAAAAGTGAGAAGTATATATTTGTTGGTTATTCTGAAGATGTCAAAGGTTATAGACTTCTTCAAACACATTGTAATGAAATTATTATTAGAAGAGATGTTAAATTTGATGAAAATATCTTGGCCTACGAGCCTAATTCATTGTTTGTGCCTTCTTTGGCCCACGAGCCTAATTTGTCAGTTGTGCCTTCTTCGGCCTGTGAGCCATCTTAAACGTTTGTGCCTTCTTCTGTTCTAGTTTCTTCTTCAGATGATGACAACGAGGATGAAAATCCACCTCCACCTGCTCCCCTTCCTCCAGATGAGTCCTTTGAACCTGAACGAGCACCAGCTCCACCGCTTCCTAGATGGGTCCGTTCAACATGAGAAGCAGCTGGTGATCTTGTCGGTGATCCTTCAGATCAACGTCGGACACGTTCACAGTTCCAGCGAGCCTCTTCTCTTTTGGATCAAGTTTCAAAAACTCATGATCTAGAGACATTTGCAAAAGCTTTAGGTCATCGAGATTGGGATACAACAATGAATGAAGAGTATCGTTCTTTAATGGCAAACGATACTTGGGATCTTGTACCTCTTCCAAAAGGAAGAAAACTTGTCAGATGTAAATGGGTCTATAGAACTAAGTATGCATCAGATGGAAGTGTTGAAAGACACAAGGCTCGATTAGTTTCAAAAGGATTTTACCAAGTTGAAGGAATTGACTATAATGAAACCTTTGCCCCTGTAGCCAACAAAATGAATTCCATCTGCCTTGTTCTTGCCCTTGTTGCCTCACATAAATGGGAGGTCCATCAGATGGATGTTAAATCTGCCTTCTTGCATGGATATTTGCAAGAAGAAATCTACATGGAACAACCTCCTGGCTATGTCCAGAATGACTCTAGCCTTGTTTGTCACCTTAAGAAATCTCTTTATGGTCTCAAGCAAGCTCCTCGAGCTTGGTATGCCAAAATGGAAAACTTTCTTATTGCCACTGGATTCTCTAGATTCCATTTTGATCCTAATGTTTATACCAAGAAAGTAGGAAGCCATCTCATNCATAATCCTTGTCCTTTATGTTGATGACCTTATCCTTACTGGTAGTGACTCAAAACTTTTAAACCATGTGAAAACCAACCTTAAGAAGAAATTTGAAATGACAGACTTAGGTTTTTTGCACTACTTCCTTCGCCTCCAAGTTTTTCAAACCAATGAAGGAATTTTTCTTTCCCAGTCTAAGTATGCTTGTGACCTTCTTCGTCGCTTTCACATGGATGATTGTAAACCAACTGCTTCTCCCTTCCAGTTTGGAGTTAAGCTTACTGCCACCTGTAATTCTCCCGAAGTTGATGCCACCCTGTACCGTCAGTTAGTTGGTAGCCTCTTATACTTGACTCATACCCGTCCTGATCTTTCCTTTGCTGTTGGTCTTGTTTCTTGGTATATGCAAACACCCTATGAAAGCCATTGAGAAGCGACTAAAAGGATACTTCACTATGTCCGTGGTACAGTTTAGTTTGGGATACATTACAGTTCAGGGGGGACTCCTTTATTGGTTGGTTTCACTAATTCAGATTGGGCCGACGACCCTGGTGATCAAAAATCTATTGCAGGTTATGTTTTTAGCCTTGGTTCAAGATCTGTCACTTGGGCCTGTAAGAAACAAAAAGATATTGCACTTTCTTCAGCAGAAGCAGAGTACCGAGCAGCGGTAAATGCAAGTCAGGAAGCCTTGTGGCTTTGACAGATCCTTTTAGAGTTTGGATTCCAGCAGCAGCATCCGACCAGCCTTTGGTGCGACAATCAGAGTGCCATCAAGCTCACCAAAGACCCAGTTCAACATCAACGTAGCAAACACATCGAGCTACACATGCACTTCATCAGAAAGTTCATTCATGATCAAGTTATTGAAGTGCTCTTTTATCCTATAAAAGATCAAGTTGCAGACATTTTCACAAAGTCTCTTACAGAAGCGAAGTTTTCCAAACTTCGATCTATGTTAGGAGTTTAGAAAGTTGTCATTAAGGGGGGATAGGCTCTAATGCCTCCTTCCTTCTCCTATTGTATCACCATTGTAAATCCTTCAATCATATCCCAAGTTGTTCTTAAGGGGGGGTGTTAGGATATTTAGACACTTAGGAGTTAGTTAAGATCTACTTGGTCTAATGTGTCATTAGGTAAAAGTGTGTTTCTTAGTGTGTTTCTTTAGTATGCATTAGTATGCATTTGTAGTTAGAAAATCTGACGGTCACGATATGTTCCCGACATAGAGTGATTCGACGGTTCATACTCTCCTTGATCTTAATGATCATTGATCTGTGGCTTAACACCCGATTGGTCCATGATCTCTATTTAAAGAGCATGGAGGTTCATTTGCCGATGATCGATTGTGAGAAACTCTCTTGTAAAATCTCTCTGTAATCCTTTTCTTTTGCATTAATAAACTGCTCCAAGTGGTCGCATTGGCCAGGGCCGTGGATGTTTCCCCGTAGGTGTTTTACCACGTGAAAACATCGGTGTGTTGATCTTTGATCTGGTTATGTGAGTGGTTACTGAAGGTGTTTTTCCTCTCTTGGAATACCTGTGTTGTCAAACATACATACCCTATCCCCTATATATTTAACTTGTGCGGTTAAAAACACACCGACCCAATTTTAACCTTATATTTTTAGGGTTTCACTAACTTTATTAATTTTCTAAAAATATAAAATTAATAACTACATATAACAAACCATTATTATTTACAAATTTATAAATTTGTTTTAAGAAATTCCATTATTTAAATTAACATTTTGACATTATCATATGCATTATACTTTAAATAAAAGATAAATTGAATTTTTATAAAATTTATATATTTTAGAATTTAATTCATTATTATTTACAAATATGTAAATTTGTTTTAAAAAATTCAATTATTTGAATAGTAAATTAACATTTTAACATTATCATATTCATTATATTTTAAATAAAAGATAAATTGATTTTTTTATAAAATTTATATATTTTAGAATTTAATTCAATTTTTTATGTTTTATATTTTTTAAAATATTCTAATAATATTTGGAATAATTCTAATTCTTTCAAATTAATATATTTTAGTTTTAAATTTTTATTTCAACTAAATAAAAAGTGTTAAGTTTGACCAACTTTACATAATCATTAATAAATATCATTTTCTATTTTTTTTAAATTAATAAATTATCAATTTTCATTGGCAAACATTATCTATACCACTTTTTATTATATATTGTGTTAAATAAATAATAGTATTATATATAATGTAAAAAATAAAAAATACAATAATCAATTAAATATTTATGTTCTAAGACTTTTGCGATCATTGTTTTGATCAGAGAATTCTTTCGAATTCATCGAAAATAAAAAAACCTATGCGATGAATCCGAAAGAATTTTCTGATCAATTAAATATATAACAAAGAACAAATTCATCATCCCAACAACGCAAGCAAGTTCTTATGCCTTTCGTAAATGATATTTTAATTTTAAAATAAATTTAAAATTTTAATTATTACAATTATCACTCTTTAGATGTGACAATAATCAATTATAATAATCATTACAATTATTATAATTGATAGTTAGAGAGTGATCAAATTAGATTATTATTATTATTATAAGATTACAAACTTAACATAACTAATAATAAAATAAATAATGAAATAGAAAAAAGTGAAATGTTACATGTTCTAGAAAATTGAACCAAGAATCGAACACTATATATAACTGAAAAAATTTCACCTTTTTAATGAAAAGATGACCTTAAAATTAGATTAATAATATTATTATTATTATAATGTTAAGACTTCACCTAATGAACAAATAAAAAAAAAAATTGAAGTAGAAAAAACTAAAACAATTACATAGTAGAGAAAATTGAACCAAGAATCAAACAGTATACATAATGAGAAGAATTTCTTTTTTGTTTTTGTTTTATGATCACCTTAAAATGATATTATTATTATTATTATTATAAAATTAAAACTAAACATAACTAACAATAAAATAAACAATGAAGTAGAAAGAAATAAAACATTACATTTTTCAGAAAAGAAAATTGAATCAAGAATTTATCACTATATATAATGGGAAGCTGAAGGATCTATTATTTTATTTTATTTTTTTTTAACTAGAAATCTATTATTTTACAAATAAAGTCTTCTGAATTTAAAATTAGATTATTATTACTATTATTATTAAATTAAATGACTATATTTTTATTATATTATTTTACAAATAAAGTCTTCTGAATTTAAAATTAAATTATTATTACTATTATTATTAAATTAAATGACTATTTTTATTATATTATATTATAGATGTAATTAGTTACTCTAAAATAAAAAAATATTGAAAATAAAATAAAATTCAAGGTAAAACACTATTGAAATGTTGAAAGTAATATACCCTGAATATTCCATGATGCTGAATATGATTTGAAGATTTTTTAAATGTTAGAAAAGTAATATACACTCAACAATGCTGTCCAACTACTTATTAAATACGGACCACACGACAATGCTGTCCAAATACTAATTAAAGAAGTCACATTCCAGGATGCTGAATATGATTTTAAAATTTTTAAACTGTGGAAAATGGCATGAAGATTCCATGAAGCTGAACATCATTCCATTCCATGAAGCTGACCATTATTAAAATTGTATTTTTAATAAATAAATTTATTTAATTTATTATATTTGGATTCTGTTATCTTTATAATAAGAATAGTTTTGCAATTTTAATAATTAAATTAAATTTAATTAAGGAAACTTTTATTAGCTTTGTTAATTTTAATAATTAAATTAAATTAAATTAAAGAAAAGTTTACTAACTTTGGAAAATAAATAAATTAAGGAGAAGTCTATTGATTTTGGAAAACAAGTAAATTAAGAAAAAGTCTCAATATTATTAAATAATCTTAATAATTAAATTAAATTAAGAAGAAGTTTAATAACTTTGAAAAATAAAGAAATTAAGGAGAAGTTTATTGATTTTGGAAAATAAGTAAATTAAGAAGTCTAAATGTTATTAAATAATTTTTGGATGATGTAATATTTTATTATTAAAATTATATTTTTAATAAATAAATTCATTTGTTTTTTAAATTCAGTATATTTGCCTAATGGTTAAGAACATGTGTGACCTCTTAAGAGGTCACAGGTTCAAATCCAGAGGGGGGTAGGGTATGTATACCTTCGTAGACTTTACCAGTCAAATCACTGGGTGGAGGGGGTCCCTTGTCCCAAAAACAAGGGGGTCTCTCATACACCAATTTGGTGTGCTGGCTTGGCCATGACCTTAAAAATAGATTATTATTATTATTATTATTATTATTTTACAATCTTTATAATTAAAACAGTTTTACAAGCTTAATAATTAAAATAAATTAAGGAGAAGTCTACTAGCTTTAGAAAATATATAAATTAATGAGAAGTTTATTGGTTTGGGAAAATAAATAAATTAAAGAGAAATCTAAATGTTATTAAAAAATAAATTAAGGAAAAGTCTACTAGCTTTCGAAAATATATAAAATATATATAAATTAAGAATAAGTCTACTAGTGTTGGAAAATAAATAAATTAAGGAGATGTCAAAATGTTATTAAATAATTTTTGGAAGTCAAAATGTTATTAAATAAAGAGGGGGAAGGAGGGATGCGAGGGGGAGGGGAGGAGGGCTAGAGGGAGGAGGGGTTGGGTAGGGAGAGAGGGTGGGTGGGAGAAAGATTGAAGAGGCACAGTGAAGGCAATCAATCATAAGAGGTGATTTGGCTGATGATTCTATGCTTCTGTTGATTTTTGTTGCTTTAGTTAGGTTATTTGTTTCGGTGTTCTGAGCAAGAAGAGTATGGAAGAAGCTTAAGCTAGTGAAGTGATTCTTGAGGGTATTTATTTGAGAGCTGAGACCATTGGGTGGGTGATTTGCTGATATTGAAAAAATCACTTACTTTTTGTCCATAGAAATCATAGATGACTCCCCCCCACCTTCACATGCCACCCCTAAGAAAAAGTCTAAATGTTATTAAATAATCTTAATAATTAAATTAAATTAAATTAAGGAAAAAATTACTAACTTTGGAAAATAAATAAATTAAGGAGAAATCTACCATTTTGGAAAATAAGTAAATTAAGAAGAAGTCTAAATGTTATTAAATTATTTTTGGATGATGTAATATTTTATTATTAAAATTATATTTTTAATAAATAAATTCATTTAATTTTTTAATCATAATCATCATCAATTAAAACTGTGTTGCAAGTTTAGTAATTAAAATAAACTAGCACAACTGCAAATTTTTGCAGCTGGTGAACGTCGAAAGGTTTAGGCGGGCTCAGAAAAGAAAATTGTGGCTGGTGAATGCCTTAAATTTTTTTATTGGCCCAGAAAATGAAACGTTAATTACTCAAAACTAGAAAATTGTGGCTGGTGAATGCCTTAAATTTTTTTATTGGCTCAGAAAATGAAACTTTAATTACTCAAAACTAGAAAATCAAAATTTAATTATTTAGAGGTAGCAATCACCTAGTCACCATAGTAAATTTTAAATATAATTAAGTAAAAGTAAAAAAATAAACATGTAAACTGATGTCTTTATAATAGTGAGGAAGTTAGTGGTTGAAATCACAACCATTGATTTATTGGGGCGACTAAGAATATTTCATCAATATTTAATCTTGTCCATACAAAACTGATTAAGCACTAAAAACCTATTAAATGTGCCCATTGTCAATAGGTGTACGCCTTTCCACGTAATTAAAGAAAAATCTAATAGTTTTAGAAAAAATGTGGTGTGATAAAAAGTTAGAAGAAAAAAGAAAATGCTTTAACTTGAACTTTACATGTCCATTCTATACGGACTAAAAATCCAATTGGAACGACCCTGCCAAACCAGGTGGCTTTGAAAAATAAATAAATTAATGCTCTAACTTGAACTTTACAAGGAATATAGGAGCAGCTTCACTCATCAAATTATAAAAGGGAAGTGCGTTGAGGTCATGCCCTGCGCTTCGAGGGCGATGAAGATAAAACAATTACTCAGCAGCATGTTAATTATCTTCAGTGTATGGACGTCTCTGCACCTGTCAATCGGTCAACCACTAAGTTATACTACTATCGTTCGGCAGCCGACTTGTGGGGATAGTCAGTATAGAAACGGTAGCCCCTTCCAGATTCACCTAAACAGGGTTTTAGAATCATTGTTGTTGAATGTTTCTAAGAGCGGATTCAATATCTCTAGTGTTGAGGGTAGCGATAGTAATGTTTATGGGCTTCTCCAGTGCAGGGGAGATTTAAGTTCCTCAGACTGCCAACTGTGCGCATCCACGACGAAATCAATGCTTGTTGAGAAATGTCAAAACAGTACTTCTGGATTCATTCAACTAGACGGCTGCTTCTTACGTTATGACACTAATTATTTTTACAACTATAATGAGGGTAGCCAGATTAATGGTGCTTGTAGCACGCTAATCAGTGGTCAGCCAGAGACGTTCGCATATGCTGTTTCAAACGTGCTCTCAGATATTACGAAAACAGCCGTGCAGAGTCCCAACCTTTTTAATGCATCTGTATTCGAAGCGGATTCTTCGCCTTTGAAGCGAATCTACAGTTTAGCCCAGTGTTGGAGAGATCTGTCCCAAACAAGCTGCCAGTCTTGCTTATCTGCCGGTCTGTCATATATATCGGGATGCAGTATTGGAGCTCTTGGAGCACAATTCCATACTATGGGCTGCGATTTGCGTTACGAAATTTATCAGTTTTTCTTTACTCCGCCGGCTAGTCCATTATCTGGTATCTTCTTTCATATAGTTTACAACGATAAGGATTATACTAGTTTTGTACATTTTAGTGAAATTAAACATGGTCAATTTAATACTAAGGCTTCGTGTGAAAATTGGCAGAACGCAAAAAA
>ML781016.1:1244250-1286394 GCA_009831015.1 Picea engelmannii | reverse complement strand
TTTACCTTTCCCATTCCAACAATTTTGCATGGTGCATCATCACCCAAATGAACCTGTCCAAAATCAGCTTGAACATAATCTAGAAAATGTTTCCTATGGGGTGTGGCATGAAATGAAGCCCTTGAATCTACTACCCAAGACTCAAAAATATTATCTACAGAAATAATCAAAGCATCTTATAACACATCACCTATTACATTTGCTTGCTGATTTCTCTCCTGCTGTCCATATCTTTGTTTCTTTGGAGCTCTGCAGTCTTTCTTCAGATGTCCTTTCTTCCCACAATTTCAGCACTCTATCTTTCCAAGTCTAGATTTGGATATTCCCTTCGTAGGATTCCCACGGTTCCCTGAGCCCTTTCCTCTATCCTTTTGTCTTCCCCTGTTCTCTATGTTCAACACATTACCTGATGTCTCACCTGTGCTTTTCCATCGCATTTCCTCACTAAGGATAACACCAACAACATCATCAAATTTTAGAGTATTTGAACCAGAGACAGAGTTACTTACAACCATGACCAAGCCATTCCATCTTTCTGGCAATGAGCACAAGATTAGAAGAGCCTTAACCTCATCATCAAAGTCCACTTTTACATAAATTAGTTGATTAGTAACCGTATTAAATTCATTTAAATGATCTGCAACAGACCCACCTTCTGACATCTTCATGTTAAATAATCTCTTCATTAGAAATACCTTATTGGATGCCGAGGTTTTTTCATACAATTTGGCCAACGCATCCATCAAACCCTTCGTTGTCTTTTCTTTCGAGATATTGAAAGCCACCGACGCTGCCAGACTCAGCTGTATCATTCCTAGAGCCTTTCTGTCAAGAATCTCCCATTCTTCATCCTTCATGGCCGTCGGCTTCTTTGCTACTCCGCTCAATGGTAGGAATAGATCCTTCTGATATAAATAATCTTCCATTTGCATCTTCCATAACTGGTAGTTTTGGCGGTTAAATTTCTCAACCCTAAACTTTCCATCTTCCGACATTGCTCCCACTCGAACCAGGAACCCTCTTTTCCTGCAAGTTACCTTGTGCTCTGATACCAGTTGTTATAAAAATAGGACCGCAGAGCAATAAAATAAGACAAATGCAAAAACAAAACACAGAAGATACACAATACAAGAGAGACACAAATTTACGTGGTTCACCCAGTGTGGTCTACGTCCACCAGAGAAATTGCCAGGTCCTTTGTTTATTATTATCCAACAAAATGAAGGGATACAACCTATAGCAAAACCCGTTGTAACTTCCTCTTCTTTCTCTCACAGTCTCCTCTCTCAGAATACAATACTTGCCAACATACATAGTCGCAATACATTTCCCTCATAAAAGAGGGTTTCCTTCTAGGGAAAAAAACCCTAACATAATCTCTATCGTTAGATCTGCAACCTTATAATGAACGGTCCAAATTTACAATGAAATTACAATATACTTTTACAAGGCAATTTTTTCTTCGGGGGCTTCGCCCTCGAACCCCCGCTGGGGGCCCGCTTACCTCTAGACCCCCCAGCCAGGGGGATAGCCCCCCTGGACTCCATAGAGGGGGTACCCCCCCTCTGCACTCCCCCACATGGAAGAGTGTACATACTTCTGGGGTGTAAATACTGCATGGGGTATAAACACGACTGAAAGTAAAAGACCTCTAAATCAGGAAGATAATCAGGCTCCACAACCAACAGTATACACTCCAGTCTGCTTGAATAACTCAACCACCTTAGGGTGTGCCTCAAGGTACCAAACTCCATCCAATTCATCCCTCAGAATTGGCCCTGCTTTCAGCATTAGTAAATGCTCACTGTACCTGTGATTAAGGAAAACTTCATGCCAGGGAGACAAAGGCTCTATGATTTAGGATAACAGAGAGTATGACTCATAGAAAATAAATCGGGATAGGGTGACACAGAGTTCAGATCATAAAGCTCAAACACTAACCGAGTTTAGGCAACAGACTGACTAAAAACATGTCGAAAATTTTGAGTTTCGGTGGGATATTCATTTAAACTGAAACAATATGGGTTTTGAACTTACCTGATGACTCGACCTGGCTTGATTGGTATGACAATTGGCTTGAGAGTGATTTGCTGGACTCTAACTGCGCTCAACGATCACCACGAGAAACATGATTATGATCTCTGAATATGCGTTTGTTTGATGAAATCACGGGTTCAAGACTGTCTCAATAACTCTCGAATTCAAATTGATAATGAATGGAGATTAAATCAGAGATTTAACGGGGTCATAATGGATTGTGTACTCGTGACTGGAAATGGTGAGAGGCTATGTGACTAATCATTTCTGTTAGTCAGAAAACACGCATGAATTTTTGTATCATCGCCGAGTCTTAATTTTGAAAAGACAAATGCAGTTGAAAGGACAACATGATCCCAATCTTCAGATAGATATAACCAGAACGTGCATACCTTACCACCTTCATGATCTTTCGACGGTTATGTTTCCATCATTGCGCCAATTGACAACTGGCTCGTGCGAAAGCACGAGCTTTTCATTTTTCCCGTTGAAACCTTTTCGGTAGTTAACCGCACTTTTGCTTTTCCCTCTTAACTACCTGGAACAAAGGCTTTCAGTGGTTAATGAGCGCATTTCAGGCTTGCCTAAACCACCGAAACCTGAGATTTTGACTTTTGCTTAACCAAACCAAATCAAAAATTATTTCTGAGCTTATTTACAGAAAATAGACTCTCTAACCTACCTACAAAAATTTAGGAATAAATTTTGGACCACAACCTATCATCTCAAAAGAAAAATTTCCACCAATTTATTTAAGGAGATAACACTGGCTCCTATTGGGGATGAACGCCTCCCTGTGAGGTTTCATGAACCACAGAACCAATTCCTTTCCTGAAAATAAAACTAAAAACTATCTTCTAGTGTTTCCATTGGGCATGGAGTTATTCTGTAAAAATAAAGGCTAAAACTAAAATTACAATGTCTAGGCTTCACAGCCTTAGAAAAAATGGAGTTTCAAAAATCCCTCGTTTACCGGGCCACCAAACTTTTCTTCACCTCCCAGATTCTGCAGAATGAATGTGTTGTTATTCTGTACTTGAGTTATCATGAAAGGACCGGTCCACATAGAATCGAACTTGTTATGCTTGCCTTTATCCTGTCTAAGAGCATCCCATTTTAGAACCCAGTCACCAACCTGAAAATTATCCACCTTTTCCTTTCTGTCAAAAGTATCTTTGATCTTCTTTTGATGAGCCTCTGATCTATCCACTAACTGTTCGTGGGCCTGCTGCAGTTCCACCAAATCAAGCATTCTTCTTACCATATCATTTGACTTAGTTTTCTCTTCCTGAAATAATCTAGCCACTGGTAAAATTAACTGAATAGGAAAAATGGCGTCAGTCCCGTAGACCAATTTGAATGGAGAGGTTCCTATGGATTTTTTGATAGTTACTCTGCCCATAGAGAAAATTTCAGTTTAGAATCCCAATTCTTTTTATTTTCCTCTAACAGTTTTCTGATGATTTTGATTAAGCTCTTATTGGACGATTCGGCCAGGCCATTACCTTGAGGGTAGTAGGGGGTCGAATGTACCAACTGGATGCCCATTGATTCACACATGTCTACCAATGCCTTTGCTTTGAACGCTATTGCATTATCTGTTACTAGCCTTTTGGGACAGCCGAATCTACTCAAGATATTTTCATAAAGAAACTTCATGACAACCTGGTGAGTGGCATTCCGGGTGGTAATTGCCTCTATCCATTTTGTAAAATAATCTGTGGCTACTAAGATCCACTTATGTTGAACACTAGATGAAGGATTTATCTCACCTATAAAATCTAAACCCCAATGCTGAAAAGGGCCATTCACTACTATAGGTCTCAGGGGAAAATATTTTAGTTGCTGTTTTCCTGTAAATCTTTGACATTTGTCACAAGCTTTGATGAAGGCACACACATCTGAGAAAAGGAAAGTCCAATAGTATCTAGCCCTTAGAATTTTATGAACAGTGGTCTTCCAGTAATGATGACCTCCACAAACACTTGAATGAAGCTGATGTGTAACTTCCACTGACTCTTCTTTGTCTAAACATCTGAGTAGCAAACCAGCAGGGTCTTTCCAATATAACAGATTATTGTAAATGCAGAATTTGATGGCTCTAAGCTTAAGGGCTCGGGCTTGAGTCATACTGAGTTAAGGAGGAACTTCTAGCTTTTGCAAAAAATGTATAATACCTGAGTACCATTCACAAGAAGACAAGTGCTCTGCCACTTGTTGATTGTTATGTTGTCCATCTGCTGCCAGCTCCGTCTGCAAATTCACTAAATTTTCTCCTATGAAATTTATGTCCAACAACTCATGATTTTCCTCCGTTAAAAGCTTAGCAAGGCCTTGGCCTTTTAACAATTTGGCGGGCTTTAATTCAATGTTGAACTCGATCAACTTTGCAATCCATTTAGCTCTCTTTCCATCAATATCAGGCTGAGTCAAAACATCTTTCATGGAGGGTGAAGGAACATATGCAATGACTTTTGAGTGGAGGATATAAATTCTAAAAGATTTTAAATATTTTATGAGAGCATAGGCTTGTTTTTCAATAGGATCATACCTTAGTTCAATATCTCTGAGTGTTTTACTGAAGAAATCAACTGGTTGATCCATATTGTCATCATCTTTTTGTAGCAGGACTGCTGCCACTGTGTCATAAGAAGCAAAGGAAAAAATGTAGAAAATCTTACTGTAATCCGGACTGATCAGAGTCGGGGATTCCATGATAGCCTGTTTGATATCCTGAAATGAATTCCTTGCGTTGTCTGTCCATTTTATCTCAGACCCCTTTTTCAGCATACATGTTATGTGTTTTACTAACTCGGCAAAATTTGGAACAAATCTTCTAACAAAATTAATCTTACCGAGCAGTGATTGAATATCATTTTTTTTCGACCTTGGCAAGGACAACCTCTGAATTTCTTCCACCCGAGCTGGATCAATTTTTACACCTTCTGCTGAGACAATGTGGCCTAAGAGCTTACCTTTCCTGAGAGAAAAATGGGACTTTTTGGGATTCAATGAGATTCTGAACTGTCTGCACTTCAAAAACACTCTTTTTAAATGCTTTAGATGCTCCTCATGACTGCTGGAATAAACTATGATGTCATCAATATATATGAGGACAAACTTGTCCTTCTCACCCACGAAAGCTATCTCCATGGCCCTTTGAAACGTGGCCCCAACATTCATTAATCCGAATGGCATTTTAGCATACATAAAGGTACCCCAAGGAGTAGTAAATGCAGCCTTCTCTTGGTCACCAGGATGGACATAAATATGGTTATAGCCGGAAAAACCATCTAGGAAAGACATGACAGTAGCCCCTGAAATTCTTTGCAGCAAATGTTCCATTTTAGGTAGGAGATAGTTGTCTTTCTTAGACCACCTGTTTAAGTTTTTAAAGTCCACACATAACCTGACCTCACCATTATTCTTTCTCACTATTACTAGATTTGCAATCCATTTGGAGTATCTCAAGGGGATTATGATCTTAGCATCAAGAAGCTTTTTGATTTCTCTTTCAATCACAGGAAAAAGAAGAGGACTGATAGGTCTGAGCTTTTGTTTGAAAGGGATGGTGTCCTTCTCAAGAGGGATCTTATGTTGAGTGATATCAGGGTCATAAGTCTTCAGATCACTATATTTCCAAGAAAAAACATCAGAAAATTCTTTCAAAACACTGCAATATTCAGACTTATGATTAGCAGTCAATTCAGAGGACAGATTTATGAATTTAGGCTGGATTTTTCCCCCTATGTTGTGCTCATGAACAACGGGATCTTTCTCCTTTTGTTCTGGCTTGTAGGGGACATCATTGTGATCAAATAGTTTTTCGAGAGGTACCAAACCTCGAGGTATATAATTGTTAGGTAGTTGAACAATATCATGTTGACCCAATTTTTGTTTTAGCTTAGGCTTCTGGGATTCCTCTACATTTAGATTCTGCTGGTCATCGTGCATATCAAAAAACTCATCAACCACTTGAAGAAATCTATTAAGTTCATCATCATCCTCAAAAACTTTCCAGTATTTAATATTGTCGGGAAAAGGTGGCCTATATTTGACTTGGATTTCATAACTGAGCCTGGGGGGCATGGGAGGAATAAACAAGCTGGCTGAAATAACAAGGGAATCGACAAGATGATTCATATCCCTGGGTATATAAGAAATCTCAAAAATGGAAAAAGACTCTCCAATTTTCCATACCTCATCCCTGTAGGCTTTCAATCCGACATGATTTGCTTGGAAGGTACTGCTTACTTGTTGTATGATGAGATCCACATCTCCAAACACCTTTAAACATTTTATCCCCATCTCCTTAGTTGAATTTAATCCCAACAGTAAGGCCTCATACTCTGCTATGTTGTTAGTAGTTTTGAAATCGAGCTTAAAAGACAAATGTATAGTCTCCTTTGAAGGAGAAATCAAAACTACCCCTGCACCTATTGAATCTTTGGTACTGGCCCCATCAAAATACATGTTCCAAATTGAAACGCTCTTATCATCAGTTTGCTATTCAGTCGGCTTCACAAGCTGCATAGGATTTGATTGAGAATCATCTATTTGAAGAATGCACGAGCCAAAATCTGTATCGACAACATAAATAGGATGATTTACAGAATTTTTTGCATCGCTGATGATGTAGGCAAGTTGATTCTCTCTGTAAATTCTTTTTAGCTCTCCTCCAAACACCGGAATCATAGCATATGAAAGATCCACATGAAAGGTACCTCCTAACCTTTTGCTCCATGGATGAGACAAGAGGAGTCCGAACTTGGGTGGGATATCAGCAACCACCACATCCATTACCATGCTTCTCATTGGCAATTGGGCAAGGTTTATAACAAGGTCTTTTATGAGGCCAAGGCATCTAACTTTCCTAGAGTCAAACGAGAAGAGATCATGATATGGTTTGGTGACCTCAAGCCCAAGCTCAACCATCACTGCTTTGGGCATAAGATTATGTGATGCTCCTGAATCAAGCAAGCAGTTGTGGATGATCTTATCATGGACATTTAGGGATATATAGAATGGTGGACAAGAATCATCTCAGTCTTCTATCATAGACCCTATAGTTACTGTTGGCTTGTCATCTTGTAGGTTTACAAAATCAGCAGATGAAGAGGTCTTCGGTTCAAGGGACTTCAGGATGGCAGAATTAAAGATATCATTCTTCATGAGTTCGGTTAATGGCATAGGTATCTTTACTTTCTGAATTTCTGATTCAAAATTAAAAGAGAAAGCTGATTTATCAGAAGCTTTTACCTCATTGGAAGGAGCTTTGAGAATGACTTGCTCCTTGGCTAGGGGATGTGTTTTCTTTTGCTTGCAGGAGTGGAGGTCTGTTTTACAGGAGCAACAGGCTGCTTGGAAACAACTTATTTATTCTTCACAGGAGCAACGAGCAATGGTTTAGGGACAACATTTTTGGATCTTAAATTATAACCTTTCTGATCATCCGTCAGGTAGACAGATTCTTCAATACTTGCCTCATGAATTTGCTGGTCCATCAGGGCTTCTTCATAACCTACTTGTGTCAAAAAGGAGGAATCATTTTCGTCACCAAAACAATTTATCTCATTTGCTTCTTCAACTTCATCATGAGATGGCTTTTGTTCTTCTTCTAACATTGCATTTTGAAAAGGGGGTCTAATTCTCTGATCATCAGCTGCATTCTTGTCTCTCTGAAGGATATGGACTTGTTGATTGTTCCTTCTGTAAGGGAAAGAATTCAGATTTCTTGGGACAAAAGCATTTGGTTCTTTTGTCCTTGTTGGTTGCTGATTCTGGATCTTCAATTTTGACATTTCAGATGTCAAGTTGTCCAACATCTTTGCCATCTTTTCCATTTTGCTATTAGAAGAATAAGAGGGCTCAACAACAGACTTATTTCTGTCGACCTTTCCTTTGAGCTTCTGAGATTCCATAATGTTTGATTCAACTTCGAGGGAAACATCTTGCATTAAATCAAGTGTGGCTGATCTTCTTTCTCTGAGGATTAGACAAAAATCTGGATTGAAGGCAGCAGAGAATGTGATCTTTGCCGATGCATCACTTGGTTTGATCTCTGCAGGGATCTTTCCAAACATTCTATTAAACCTTTTGATGAAGTCTGAGACCGACTCTCCATCTTCTCTCCTTAAGTTTCCAAACTTAGAAATGTAATATAGTAGATCTCTTCTTTCTCCCCAGTGTTTTAAGAATACCTCATCTAATTGTTCAATACCCATGACTGAATTTGCCGGTAGCTCTTTGAACCATTTCTAGGCTTGGCCATCCAAACTCTGAACAAAAACTCTGGTCCACACATCTTCTTCTGAAATGTTAATATTTTCATCATAAGCATAAAAATCTTCAATATGTTCTTCAGCAGTAAAATCCCCCGCTCCAGTAAACTTTGGCATATATTTTTGATAATCTCTAATTGGCATAGTAGATAAGGTATTGGGAAAGAAAAGTGGAGCATACCTATTTGCCAAAATCTGTTCCATCTTGGTTAAAGGGGCAGCCATGGTAGTCTTGGGGGTTGATACAGAAGAATAATTTGCAGGAGATGAAGGTTGAGATGGGATGACTGAGTTAAAATAAAATGGTTGTCTGACTTCACTTTGAGCAGAATTTTCAGAAATGGGTGAAAAATAAGAGGCCTTATAAAACTGACCAAGAAACAAGGCTAAACTTTCTTCTCCCTTAGAGGACAGATCATGTAAAATATCTTCAAGAACATGCAGATTAGTATGAGTGTAGAAAACACCTTCTGTAGGTTTGGCGGGTGAGGAATTCAAAGAAGATGAAGAAGATGTTTATTTTTGCTGAGAGGACCCTGTAATTATCTCTTTAAGATTGGATGAAGTATCATGCTCAAGAACAGAGTCAGTAACATTAGAGGAAAGTGAAAGTTCCTCTGCCTTCAATATTTCAGATAAACTTTCAATTTCCTGAGAACTATGAGTTTCAATAGCAGGGGATTCAACTAGAGGCCTTTTAGATATGAAAGAAGAAGTGTCGGTTTGAATACCTGAATTTGATGTCTTTGCAGATCCGAAATCCTATCTTTGTAACGCTTTTCCCTTACTGATGATCTTCTTAGGGTCAGGAACTGGTGTTGTCAGTGGGCCTTCTTGGTTCGCCCTGGTGTGAGCTCTTTTTGGAGCCACTTCGTTTCAATGGAGTCACCAGATAGATATTTACAACCCAAATGATGTCTAGGCTTTGTCTATCATAAAAGATGGATCTATGTCGTTTCCCAAGGAAGATGAGCTTCGATCTCCTCTCCCCGACAACGACGCCAATTTGTTATCACTCCAGGAAACTCTCCTAGGCTATAAGTCAGAGATGCCTGGTAACTTAATCTTTTGGTAACTGTTTTCTCAATAATAAGTGTGGGTTTGGATCAAGTCGGAGGATTGAATCATTTCTCACTCAAAACATGCATGAACACATTTAGATGGACAAGGCTTTCAACCACAAATGTTCAGAGAGTTTACAAATAAATGGATGTATGGAGAAATAACTATTATATCAGCAGAATCACATATAAAGCATATATGAATGGCCAATTACAATAATCACAGGAATACTTGCAAAGTTTAACTTATGAATGCAATGATAAGATGACAATTACCGGGCATAAACAAGCATAACAACATGAAAATAATATCCAGGTGCAAGTACATAATAGACAAGAAGATGAAATCTGAACAAGTTATGGCAAAATAAGCTTGTATAACTTAATATGAAAATGAGAAGTTTGAGTACATAATATGAAAAAAGTCTCCAAAGTCGAACCCTTAGTTCCTATTCTACCTTTAGATTTATAGTTTTACAATGCAGTTTTGAGATCTTGAAAGCATGGATCAAATATGCTAAAGATAGAAAGTCAAAATTCAGTTTGCAAAATATATGGAATGATCCCCAAAAATGAGGTCAATCCCAAATTTCATGGTCTTCATCTCTTGTAGAGTAATGGTGCAGTGCAGAATAGCCTTCCAAGGCTGAGTGATGACTCTTCCAAGAGATACAAATTCGAATTTGTTGAGGTGAGTAAGCATCCTGATTTTCTGCCTTTGTTAAAGGTACCAAAAATGTTTGAAGCACCTCTTCTTTCCCTTATCCATAAAAAATAGCTATTGGATCTGACTTGACAATTCAACAAATGTCCATTCTAAGAGGTTTCAAACCATTCCAACTCAAAAAACTTCGATCTGTATAAAAATTCGGTCATTCTGGCAGTGACAGGATTTCAGTGGTTAACCTAGAAGGTTCCTAAGTGGATTAACTACCGAAATCTCTATTTTCGGTGGTTAATGGATAGTCGTCCTGTTCACCTAAACCATCAAAACTTCAGCTTTGAGAAAACTTCAAAATTTGCAAAAATGATTACCTTGATTCTTTGCTGAATGTTCAAGGTTTTTTGGATGATGCAACCCTTGTTCGTGCAGATTTTCAAACTTCAACTGGTTGTGTGGAATGCTCTAGTGTATCTACCATGGTTGTAGCTAAGTTAGCTAGAGTCTCCAAACCGGTTTTCTCCTGTGCTGGCGATTGAGACTCTTTTAATTTCAACCTCAGAATTCTAAGCTGTCTGTATAGCTTCATGTTCTCCCTTATCAATACCATGTTCCTGTCTTTGATCTTGCCATGCTTTTCTTTGAGGGTTTGGTTTATTTTGAAAAGCTATGCATTTCTTTCAGTCAAGTCTGTATTAGCCTTTTTAATAACTCTTTCCAAGACTTCCATTTCATAGACTTGTTGTAGGAGTTTATTGATTTTCCGTGCCCTAGATGATTTAGGCTTACTTGAAGAGGATTTTCCATTGGTGGACTGTGTGCCTCTGGAGGGGTTGGTGAAGGTAAATTGGAACAATCGTCTGCAGCTTGTCTAGTCTATACATTACCCTGTGTCTCTGCTAACTCTTGTTCTGGCTCTAAATCACTATAGGGTAGGTTTAAAGGGTTACTTCCTGCAACAGGGTCCTTGGACTGCTCACCCTCAAACTGTAACTTTCTTTTGATTCTTTTCTTTTTAACAGAGGATGATTCTATCAGATCTCTTGGTGGTGAGATACCCTTCCGTTTTCTATGACTGCTTTTAGGAGTAATAGTCTTCTTAGTGGCAAACTTTTTACCCTTCTCCTGCTGTTGCCAATTAGTCTGGAATTCATTCCAGAAGAGGAAATAGTTCCAATCTACCTGCCTTTTCTTCAATGACTCTTTGACATTGAGAGTAATGAGTCCTTGATGAGAAAATATGCTTGCCACCTTAGTGGGCTTGGCCTTGACCTGTTTAGACATTTTCATGAGGGCTTTGTGCAATTAAAATGGTAAATTGATGGGTGATCTCCCTGTGAAATTATTTAGAAGTTTGAAGTGGTAGAACATGACTCTATTGTATCTACCTTCATAGGTGATATAGAAAAAGATTGCCTTCAGAAGAGATTTCCATTTAGGTTTCAGATAAGACATTGGTATGTCTTTTTTCCATGTAAGATCTTTGTGCAGAGGCTGTAGGTAGGACCTAAATTTAATGTTTGAAGGTACCGTTGATTTGAACCAACAATCATCTGTTCTGGGAAGACCTGTGAACTCATCTATGGCTGCCTCATCAACCACAAACTGCTCCTTTCCCACTGTTGTTGTTCTTCAATCGTACGAGCTAGAAAAAGTCTCGGACACCTGTTGATGAAAATATGCTAGTTTTTCACAACAGGTATACACTCCAGTCTGCTTGAAGAACTCGGCCGCCTCAGGGTGTGCCTCAAGGTACCGAACTCTATCCAATTCAGCCCTCAGAACTGGCCCTGCTTTTGGCATTAGTAAATGCTGACTGTACCTGTGATTAAGGAAAACTTCGTGAAAGGGAGACAAAGGCTCTATGATTTAGGATAACAAAGAGTATGACTCATAGAAAAGCAAACGGGACATGGTGACACAGAGTTCGGATCATAAATCTCAAACACTAACCGAGTTTAGGCAACAAACTGACTGAAAACATGCCGAAAATTTTGAGTTTCGGTGGGATATTCATTTAAACTGAAACAATATGGGTTTTGAACTTACCTGATGACTCGACCTGGCTTGATTGGTATGACAATTGGCTTGAGAGCAATTTGCTGGACTCTAACTGTGCTCGACGATCACCACGAGAAATGAGATTATGATCTCTGAATATGCATTTGTTTGATGAAATCACGGGCTCAAGACTGTCTCAATAACTCCCGAATTCAAATTGATAATGAATGTAGATTAAATCAGAGATTTAACAGGGTCATAATGGATTGTGTACTCATGAATGGAAATGGTGAGAGGCTACGTGACTAATCATTTCTGTTAGTCAGGAAAACACACATGAATTTTTGTATCATCGCCGAGTCTTAATTTTGAAAAGACAAATGCAGTTGAAAGGACAACAGGATCTCAATCTTCGGATAGATATAACTAGAACGTGCATACCTTACCACCTTCATGATCTTTCGGCGGTTATGTTTCCATCATTGCGCTAATTGACAACTTGCTCGTGCGAAAGCACGGTCTTTTCATTTTTCCCGTTGAAACCTTTTCGGTAGTTAATTGCACTTTTGCTTTTCCCTCTTAACTACCGGGAACAAAGGCTTTCGGTGGTTAATGAGCGCATTTCAGGCTTGCCTAAACCACCGAAACCTGAGATTCTAACTTTTGCTTGACCAAACCAAATCAAAAATTCTTTCTGAGCTTATTTACAGAAAATAGACTCTCTAACCTACCTACAAAAATTTAGGAATAAATTTTGGACCACAACCTATCACCTCAAAAGAAAAATTTCCACCAATTTATTTGAGGAGATAACAGGTGGATATCAGGTCCACTTTCTTGGAATTTCGACGTCGGGAGGTCCAAGAAGTTGTGTCGTGTGGATGGCCAATGAAAAATCGCCGAAGATCGAAGGAAGTTGATTTGGACCATCCATTGATGAGAGCATTATGGTCCGTCGATCTGAGAATCAACGAAATTGTTGTTTCGGTGATCCAAAATATTTGTGGAGAGGGGGTTGTGTAGAACCGCTGAAGCCCAGAAAATTAATCTGAGTCGTTGATCCATGGAGAGAGGGGAGTTGTCCAATCTAAATTTTCGACGATCGACACTTTGCAGATGTTGTGTGTGTGTGTGTGTTTGGACATGATCATAAATTTCCGAATGTCGAAGTGCCTTTTATCTTGGTGCTCAATCACAACCCCCAGTCATTTGCTATTGTCGCTTGAGGAAAAAGGGATGAAGGCCAAATTCGATTTTCAAAAGAAAAGGGGCTTGGAGAAATTGCCAAGGCATCGAAGCAACGTGCTATTGACTAGTGCCTGGTCAAGACCGTTGGTCATATGAGGAATTAGCCCGAGGAAGAGGGCTAGGGGACTGATATCATTCCAAAGGAGAATGGGATTAGGTAGAGCTCACAGGTTCAATGTTTGGACCTGCATAGGAAAAATTGAGGACATGTGAACATTAATAGAGGATTCATCAGAGCGAGAGAGCTGATCTAGCTCCCAATTAGAACGATCCTTGACTGGGAGGTCGAGTAGACCCCGAGTGAGGTAGGGGGTCTTCATCAAGTGGTATCAGAGCCTTGTTTTCTTCGTAGACAACATGTATGAGAGGAGAAGACATAGTACTGATTCTCTGTGAAAATGTTTGCAAGATGTGTAGCAGACAACAAACAACTAGGTGGGATGAAGGACAAGAACCAATTGCGTTCTTGAAAGAAGAGGTGAAATATGGCTACTGAAGGCCATAAGAAGAAAGCTCAAGGAGGCCACTAGCAGGTGAGAAAAAAGTAGAAGGACAAAGAGCTCAAGGATATTAGAGAATAGCTCAACATGCTAATGCTGAAGATGAAACATGAAGCACAAGGAAGTTGGAAGTATGAATGGCCCTTGAAGAAAAAAGTGAAGTGGCCTATCCAACAACTGATTTCCAAAAGGAAAAAACAGAGTTTGATGAGGTGGTTGAGGCATGCTGAAACCTTCAGTGCCATGGATGAGGAGATGGTTTACATTTTTAAACCAGAGGTTGGAAGGAACCTCAGTGATGAGGAAGAGAGATCAACTGAAGGTCTCATAGACTTCCAGGGGGGAAGAAGTGAACTTTTATATTTCCAAGATGGAAATGAGATGAGATCAGTCAAAGATATCATGGACTACCAGGAAGGCAGGACAGAAAACCCTAATTTCCAGGTGGGAAGGAGGATGGGATGAGACTGTATGAGAGTCTCATGAACTCATAGAGGAGTTCATATTAGCAAGCAAAGATGACAGAGGAGGAGGATCAGAAGTACATTTTGATCATTAGAGTAATCAATATAATCCTGCCAAGCAACCCAGTAGGCCAGTGCACATGTTGAAGGTGAAACAAAGGAGAGAAAGCCAACATAGACTATCAAGGAGGAGAAGGAGTATACATTGACATATTCCCAAGATATTAAAGATGAAGAGGAGCATTCCGATCAGATTCTCACTCAGTGGGAGCAAGAGTTGAAGATTTTGAAGGATTGGTTAGGAAATCCAGGCACAAAAGAGGACTACAAGAGGGATGCAGTTGTGAAGGATGAAGAATAATCCAGCTCGAGAAACAACTGGAAAAAGTTGGACTTGTACCATCACAAGGAGAGACAGAGGCATTGACATAAGAAGAACTGTCAGGGGAGATGGCTAAGCAGAAGCTCAGTAGCATGCCTGCAGAATTTGGACCTGTAGTGGAGTGGAAAAATAGTGCCACATGAGATAGAAGCATCATGGGAGATCATATTTATCTGCCCATTGATTTGTGTGAAGGAGTGGAAGCCCTAGAGGAAATGGTAATAGTGTAGAGTCAACTTATCCAAAGGTCAAGTTGGAAATTGATGAAGAGGAGATGCAGTAGAGAAAACTGCATAAAAGGAGGAGCCAACCAATAGATCAAATGGACAGGGTGATAGAATAAATCAAAAGCCTGATGTTGAAGTCAGCAGAGGAGACAACCAACAACAAGAGGAATCTTAACAGAGGAGAACTTACAGAAGCAGGGAAACAACAAGACAAAGGAACACATGGATATCTCCACATCAAAGTTTGGGATCTTGGAGGATTTCAACCTCAGCAGTAGGGGAGCCATGAGCATGCGCTCATGATTTTTTCAGTGCGGGAGTATGATGCAGGAACATATATCCACCTCATCAACACGAGCAAAGCAGTGCATCACCGCACAAGGAGGAACGGGTTCCAGGGAAAGAAAGGTGCTAACCCTATGATTTTGAACCCGATTTAAAATTTTTAATATAGTTAAATGTAATTTAAGTCTGCGAGGTTTTAGGAAAACTGAGCCTATGTATTTGTACATGCCGAGTTATTGTAATAGATAGGGACGCCTTTAATGGTTGACAGTAGGAGGGAACTAGATCGGATTCGGACTAGATTCCCATTGAATGTAATTTAATGCAATTAAATGTGAGTAGGTGGATGGAGGGAAGGCTCCCGAAGCCCCTCTTTTGTAAAATATATTTTTTGTATCAATATTCATTAGTGTTAGGTGGATGAGCGAGTAAAGAGAGATCAATAGAGGAGAGGAAGTTAAAAAAAAAAATCCTTCATCAGAAGGAAGCGCAACAACAACAGCGAGGAGAAAATATCACAGTCGTTGGATCAACTGCTAGGAGCGATCTAGACCGTTATATTGAGTCTAGAAAGGAGAAGGAGCATGCATGATGAAGGAAACATATCGTCTTTTGGATCTAGGAACGAGGATCATGAGTCGTCAGATCCAGGTGAGTAGCTTGAGGTTTAGCCCCGCAGTTGTTAAAATTTTGTGTGTTCGACTGAAGTTGTGAATCGAACTCAAGGGAGAGTTATCGAAGAGGAGAAATCAACGACTAAGATCCATTTGAGAGTTTTTCTGGAGAGTGGAAAACCATTATATCTAGGGGATTTGCTCGAGTTTTAATCGATGAAGTCCTTCAAACTTCGCGTATTCGAAGGATTTGACGCGTGGAGAAGTCGGTACCCCTTGAAGTCTCAAATGCCAGAGTGAATCCTGGCCATTGATATGTTAAGACATGTGGCAATAGATCCAGAAATCCATAGGTATAACACTCTGGAAGAATTATGTGGAGTTGAGTTGAGAACTCTCGAAGAGATGGGAGACAGAGTAAATCTCAACCGTTGATCGAGAGAGCCACGTGGCAATAGATCCGAAAGTCCGGAAGGTAAGCACTCTGGGAGCATACAATGTTGGAGCAGGTTGAATCACTGAAGCTCCAAACAATGAATAATATCTCAGCCACTCATTTCGAGGGACACGTGGCGAGATATCTCATACTCTGGAGAAGGCTCACTCTAGAGGAATTGGATAAAGCATATGCGAAGTGGTCGAACTCCCAAAGTGGCAGAGTCTCGGAGGTCATCACAATTGTCCGTTGTGAAGGGAATGTGTCAGAATATCTAGCACTCTGGAGGATAGATACTCCAGGGGATTTGGGGTGAGGTGTTTCAAAATCTACCGAAGCTAGAGGCCTGAAGAATTGTGGGTCGTAGATAAAAGGAGAAATACGTGGCAATAGATCCAGAGGTTCAACACTCCGGAAGAAACTTAGAGCAACATTGTTAAGGAATCCCAAAGGCTTAGAGGATGGAGTTAATCCTAACCGTCCATTTGGAGAGGACACGTGACGCGAGATCTAGAGTTCAGGGACTTTTCACTTCGGCGATTTCATGTTGTTGTGTAGACAGGGAGAATTCGTCGAAGTCTCGAAGGAATCCTGGCCGTCGATCTAGGAGAGGACATGTGGAGGGTAGATATCAAGTCCGCTTGCTTAACATTTTGGCGTCGGGAGATCCAAGCAATTGTGTCGTATGGATGGCCAACGAAAATCACCGAATCCCGAAGGAAGTTGATTTGGACCATCCATCGGTGAGATCATTGTGGGCCATCGATATGAGACTCGACATAATTGGTTTTTTGGCGATCTAGAAGATTTGTGGAGAGGGGGTTGTGTAGAACCGCAAAAACCCAAAAAGTTAATCTAAGCCGTTGATCCATGGAGAGAAGAGAGCTGTCTGATCTTCCTTTTCGGTGATCGACACTTTGCGGATGTTGTGTGTGTGTGTTTGGATGTGGTCGGAAATAATCGAATGCTAAAGCCTAAATTAGCACCTTTTGGATTGGTGCTCGGTCACATCCCTCGATCATATACTATTGTTGCCTAAGGAAAAAGAGATGAAGGCCAAATTTTATTTTCAAAATAAAAGGGTCTTAGAGAAATCGTTGAGGCATCGAAGAAGTGCGCTATTGACTAGCACCTGGTCATGACCCTTGGTCATATGAGGAATTGGCCTGAGGCAGAGGGTTAGGGGCCTGAAATCATTCCAAAGGATAAGGGGCTTAGGTAGAACCTGGAGGTTAAATGTTTGGATTTGGACAAGAAAATTTGAGGACCTGTGAACATTAACAAGGGGTTCAACAAAGCCAGAGAACTGATCCACCTCTCAATTAGAACGATCCTTGACTAGGAAGTCGAGCAGACCCCGGGTGAGGTAGGGTGATCCATGATCTTTTCATCAATGTGACTTATTAAAGAATTGTATTAAATGAACATAAAATGAAATGAACCATAAATAAGGAAATCTCAATGATAAAGATACATAAGCATCAGATATGAACACAAAAACTTGATAACAGAGTTCCTCCCTGGTGGACTACGTCTCCGGGTCCTACTCTCAAATGGGTAGACCTTTTTATTAAATCAGTAAAAGAATTTGGAAAAATACATAAGCATACCTTATTCTAGAGTTAAGTCATAGAAGCTTTGCTCAGATAAGAAAACAAACAACACCACTGAATTCGTGGTGTCAAATTACCCAAAAACGATTGTCTCCACTCATCGATCCGAGTCTGACAGTCTCAGGCCCATAAAAAATTCTGTCTCAACTTGCATGCCTGCAATCTGCATTAATGACTCTATTGTTGCATCATTTTCCGTGATTGGTATGTGTTGAGGAAAAGGTATGAATTACCTTACTCAATCATTTTCAAATCTTGCTTGGCTAGGACAAGATAGTCAGGAATATCACCCTTTGTTTTATAGGCTCAAAAATATTCTCTCAATCCATAAGTATTAATTACTAGGATTAAGGATGATTTATTAATGAAAAGAATGTTGCAGTATAAAATAAGATTTATATAAGTTTCTGAAATATATATAGATTATAGAAAGTGAACATGGAGATCAAAAAACGAAAAAGTAACCAAGTCATAATTACACATATATAAGACATAATAGCAATATGATTTATTTCATTCTGAGATATCAAACATGTTTTTCTCTTTACAAAACCCCTGTGAGGGCCTGGACCAAAGCCCGATTTATAGATCCCTGATGAACACCATACAAAAAGACTATGTCAATCAAGTAAAATTGAAATTTATAATTTGGATCAACTTGCCACAAACTGCTGCCAATTTGACTTTGCAAGATATTCTTTATCAGCCATGAAACTTAATTCACAAACAAACAATAATACACAAACTATCAAAGATGGATCAACACCTCTAAAAAAAGCACCTGAAAGGTTTGGTTTAGTCTTGAACCTTGCTATCTACAATAAGACCCTAATGTCACAAAGAGAATTAGGCTTTGAATAACTCAAGAATGAATGAAAATTGAAACTATCTTATGAAATCAAAAGAGCAAACCTTAGTATTGCTTTCTCCTTCTATTCTCCCCTTGTTTATTCTTCTCATTCAACTTTTATTCTTTCCAAATAAGTTGAATTAGTTCAACTACTTTCTTTAGTTAAGTTAGTTTGACTTAACTAATTAGTTTAGGAGAGGTAAATAATAATAATAACATAGTTAAGGGTATTTAATTAATAATAAATAGGTAGGTGGGACCCCTTGTGAATCCTGTAAATATATTCTTTTCAAATAATAAAATATAACACAAAAATGATAATCATTTAAACCACATGCCACCCTTGTATCTCCCTTAAATATATTTCAAATTAGATATTTAAATATCATAAATAATTTATATCATATCCAAAAAATATATAAATATACACATCATCCATATTATCCATATGATCCACAAAATACCAAAACAGAGCTTGTTGTCCCAAAATTATGAAACCATTAACATTGTCTTCATCAACTCAATTCATAAAAAAAACACAATCTAAAATCCATACTTGCCACTCTGGGAGGCGATTTTTTTTTCACTGTTGTCCCCCTTTGATTTCCTAGAAGTAGCCCATGGTTGATTAGAACCTTGGGGCTGTATCTCGCTGATAACATGGGAAAAAACATCTTTCAAATGCATCCGCGAAGACATAGATTTTGAGGAATCATTTGATGGAGAAGAAGGGGAGGCAACTGCTTTGCCTTTATCTTGCACATGAGGAACATCAATTTTTAGTCTTTTACTAGCATGTGAGGATTGAACGTGTGAATCAACACAGACATTCTAGACATTAGGATTGACAGGTGGTGGGAGAGGCAATAACATATTGGTCCAACCATGATGGTGAGAGATAGTCAAGTTGACAATCTCTTTCCATCCATCATTTGCAGGGACTTCTGGTTGCAAGGACACATGAGGAGGAACGAGAATTCCATGGATGTTCTGAGGCTAGAAGGGGGGTATCTTTGGCTGAGGGTGGACTATTCCATGACCAATCCAGTTAAAGAACCCAACTTGGAAAAATTGGTTCAATTCTTGGGGATCAACATCAAAATGATTGGAAAATCTAGGCCTTCTAGGACCTCTGTTCCAATTTTCCCGTACTTTGTTATTTATGCCATGTCTTTACCTACTAAAGAAATTCATCCTGTAGTAGCAATTTTTTAGTAACTAAGCCCTTAATAAACCATACATGACATTCTTCTTGCATGAATCACAATTTGGCTTAGAAATTGACATGAGATACATGCAAATCCATCCATAACAAACCATTTAACAATCACCAAGTGAATAGGGGGTGGTAGGGTTCATGGGACATATGGAGGGAGTGTAATTAGCGAAAAGTGGTATAATTATAGGGGATTAGTACACAAATACTATTCAACAATTAATTAAACAATTTAACTGTGTAATAAAATACCAAAATATCAGTCACCAATCATTGTTGTGTTATCTCTGTCTCTTTTGCACAAACTTTCTTTTTAATTTATTTCATAGAACATGGATTTCATAAATGAAATTGGGATTATGAGGGGGGATGTAATGAGAGAAAAAGTGGTAGAATGGCAGGGAAATAATATGGATATTGTCCAAATGAAAATAAATCAAAACATCCAATCAAACATATATCTGTTCCGACCTTCAAGTTTTAACAATATTCACTTTTCAAAACCACAATTTAAATTGTTACTTCCTTTACAAATTGCTTGCTGAATTCCAAACAATAATATATATGCCCAGAAATATTTAATTAAAACAACCTTCATATCCATATGACCTTTATATAACAGTCATAACAAATAACATTGCAATCGATATGATAAACCACAATAACCCTTCTAGCCACAACCATTCATAACTCCAATGCTAAATCCTTTTAAAACCAACAATAATACACACAGTTATTACAACCATTTATATCCAATACATATTATTTAAATCCAATAGGAACATGCACAATATTTACCACCACTTATGTCCATTATTTAAACACTGTTCAACGCAATCAAACTGGGCGTTATAACTCTTTATCGGGCCCCAATCAATTCGCACACAGGTGTCTTTTAAATACAATCAGCATAAAATTTGAACCAAATAACATGCAATACTTTGAGCTCAAGATTCACATAACAATTAGGTACATGCTTCTTCCAGAATTTCCAAATGAGGAACACAACCAAATTGTTCCCAAGTAACCAAGCACGCACAATGCTCCATCAACCATTGACTGGAGTAAAACGATATCAATCTAATATTTAGGGTTTAAAAAAAACAAGTGGAGGGTAAGAACATGTGGTTCAACTAGAGGGTTAATACCTTGACAAGCGTAGACATCTCATGCCTTTCACCATTTACCACAGAACCATAACATGTAACAACACTCTCGGCTGTGAGGGTTACCAAAACAACAGACTGCCAATTTCAACATGAAAATGAAATGAAGCCAATCTCTTAATCAACACTATAATATGAGCATCCAAGCACAAACTCATGCCCAACCATAAAGCATCCATAATGCTTCTATCAACTTCCGGGTGAGGTTAAACTCATGATGTACAATGCTTTCCAGGAAACCATGTCAATGAGGGCATAAGCAAGCAGCTTAACAACGTGTATTTTTATCCAGACAAGGCACATATTACTTTAATATTTCATTACTTCACATTGCAACCCATATGGTCGAAAATGCTAGCCACAGAGACGAGCACAGAGTGGGAAACTTAAACACAGATATGTGTTATGACAATCCATAAGCGGGATACATGCAAATCTCATAGATTTAGCAATCCATGATACTCAATTTCAACAGAGGTGCCAGACTCAAAACCCAATCTATGACCGAGCATGATTCACTGCCATTTTTATCTATAAACCCATGCAAATATTACACACAATAAGGAGAGCATAACCATTTCTTTTTTAAAGTGCCAACAATCCAGAATAATCACCATAAGAAACCATGGACACAACACCAATACAAAGTTCAAATACCTCATAACAACTTAAGAAAAACACATACCACGAGCAATCCTGAGCCAAAAGTTGATTCAAAGGGTAGAGTAACCATCATGGATGGAAGAGTAAGAAACCCATACCTGGAAAAGTCTGTGCAAGGAAGAAAAATAGATTATATACCTCCTTCACGACCGAACAATGCAGAACACCAACAACCACCAGATCCAAAACCAAAATGCAAGAATGACTAGGGTGATGGGCTCAAGGGGAGTTTGAGTGACGTGCAGTAAATGCACATGGCTTCTCCCTTCCAACCTCATTCAATTCAATGTACGATCCAAGTTGATTCACCATAGCACTAAACAATTAATCAACCACATATCCATTTCCATATCACTTTTGCATAGTGCACCACCCCTTTGTAATGTCAAACTCTTTAAAATAACAATGTGATAGAAACATTACCCCATGTGCAACCACTTATGAAACTCAAGAAGGCACATAACTATAGTAGAAACGGTCAAGTGCGCCCATCCTTTGTCAGAATAATACATAACATTAGAGATTTAGTATATTTATTTTATTCAAAAGAGCTCCATTATTACCTTTTATCAAGACCATTTAAACCAATTAGTGCCATGTTTAATGTAATATTAAAACCAAAAATGCCAATAATTATTTCATCTATAGGGAAACCTTAACATATTCTGTGAGAGGTCATCAAAGCCATCTAGTTCCATGTATTAATCAACTAACCATCACATGTTACCACAACATTTAAACCCTAATTTGAAACAATGAACTGTAGAAGACTGTGCTGGTACCATCACATAATCAAACAAAATATAAGCGCAACATATCCACCATTGCGCCACAAGTCCAACAAGGGGGTCACACATACTATTTTATTAATAATATAAATAAATAATAGAGCTTGGAAATCATTTGCAAGAATAATATTCATCATTTAATTTTTAAGCGTCAATAGTACGGACTGTCGTGCGCCCTGCCTCCTCTCAGGCATTGGGAAAATTCAAAATTTAAATAAAAATCATGGCCGATATTAAGAATGGGGTCGTTTGGCCTATTGGTTTGCGGATGTTTATTAAAGGCGAGTTGTTGGGGGAGGTCCGGGGGTCAAACCCGTGAGCCTCGTCTTTTTAGTGTTTTGTTGAAACCAAAACTGGAATTGGAGATAACTTTGGCGGTCTTGCTAGTGGAACACATAAGTTTGGCTTTCGGTGGATTGTTGGTTGTGGATGTGGTGGGATATGCCACCAAATTTGGTGGAACCTCCACCATATTTGGCGGTCTAAAAAAAAAATATTTTTTAACAATTCGGTTGTTGGACCTCATTGGTTGTTTATCCGCTGCCATGTGGCATGCCATGACTGGGCCACGTGGAGACCTTCCATTGGACCACGTCACCAACTCTGCACCATCATCACCATGTCATCCCTTCTTTGTCATCCTATCACGTCACCTACCAGGTGGCTGTACGACGTGACACATGGCTGTATAGATTGCCATGTGGAACTTTTCCATTGGTCCACGGACTAACCAGAAAAGTCCAAAAATGAGTGACACGTGGCAACCTCTCGTGCTTCCATGTATTCATGTTGACATCATCATGACATGTGTCTCCCTCTGTGTGTGCCACGTACCCTGTACGAATGATGATGTCATCCGTACTGATGCTGATGTGAGCATTACATATGTTGACTCATCCCTACTGACTGGGCTAGGTTGACCAAAAATTTGACCCTGAATATCTTTTGATATGTAACTCTATTTGACGATCCATTTACATCGTTGGAAATATTGCGATGTGCTCTTCGCGATGATGCTAATTTCACTGAGTTTTGATGACTTTGATTTTTTTCCCTTTCTCTATTTGCTGAGGCCATTCTGAGCTTCTTGAGGTGCTTCTGCGAATTTTGAGTTATCCTTAGACTTCCATGGATCCTTTTTGGATCACCCCTTTCCACTGAGAAATTTTTGGACCACCAAAATCTTTCATCAATCAACAGATAAGTGAGGGAAGAGTTACCTCACTTTGTCTTTCTCTATCCATTTTTCCTTGCTTGGATGTGCGCCCTTTAAGCCCACTCAAAGATAATCAACATCACCCCTGTGTGAAGTCCTCGTCCTTCTGTCTAGGATGATATATTCCTTCAACTCGTCCAAGTAATCAGGAGAAAAATCATCAACTGAAGGTATTGAAACTTCCTCACCCTGATCCATGGTCATGGGAGGCTAAAAAAGTTTCAAGTTTTCCACATTTACAACTGAGTATATCTTCATATAAGGTGGAAGATCTAAATGAAAAGCACTAGTGCCGATTTTCTCCAAAATAGTGAAGGGTCCATATCATATGGGCTTGGTTTTATTTCCTTCACCCTTCAACTGCCCCTTGCTGATGTGAATCCATACTTGGTATCCAACCTGGAACTGATGATGAACCCTATGTTTTTCATGTCGAGCTTTGTACTGTGCTTGAATTTTCTCCAACTGTTCCATAACTGCTTGGTGCACATGCTGGATCCTTTGAATGAACTTGAAGGCCCTGTCTTCATTCCTTTCTTCATTTGAATTGACATCTTTCCCACACATCAAGTCCAAAGGGACCTTAGACAAATACCCAAAACATGTCTCTAATGGAGAACACTGAGTGGAAGAATGTAAGGCTCTATTGTAAGCACGTTGTACATAGGGTATCTTTTCATTCCATAACTTGCAATTCTTATTGCAGTAGCCTCGAAGAAAAAGTACAACTGTTCGGTTAACAACCTCTGTCTGTTCGTCGGTCTGTGGATGGAAAGCAGTGCTCCTCTTCAACTTGGTGTCCATCATTCTCCACAATATTATCCAAAAATTTCCAAGGAATTGTGTATCATGATTCGAGATAATGGACATGGGAAACCTGAAGTGGACCCAAACATACTAAAAGAAGAGATTAACAGTCTGCTCAACAATGACCTTCTTTTTACATGGCATCAAGATAGACATCTTTCTAAACCTATCCACTACTACATACAAGTAGTTGTGACCCCTTTTCGACATTGGATAACCCCCTACAAAATCCATGGAGATACTCTCCCATGGATGGGATGGAACATGAAGTGGTGAGTATTGCCCTAATTTTCTATTAGTGGTCTTACAAGTAGAACGTATAACACACCCCTTTACATATTTAGTTACAATTTCTTTCATCTGAGGCCAGTAACAAAACCTTTGCAGATGAGCCATAGTTTTTCCTACCCTAAAATTCCCAGACACAAGAGAAATGTGAGCTTCTCGTATTACATGGACTCGTTCACTTGTAGGAATACATAGCTTTCCAAGATGGTAGAGTAGTTTTCCCTGCAGACAATAGTTCTCTATTGGTGCACCATGGGTTAGCTTTTCAATTACCTCTTTACAATCTTCATCAACAACATATTGTTCCACATATATATCATGAGATAAGGAAGCATTCTTCAAAATAATAGAAGCAAAAATATGAGGTTTAGAAATAATATAAACTACCTTGTTACTTGTACCCTTTTTGTATTTGATTACCACATGAAACTATTGTAGAAAACCCATCCATATGTAATGCCGAGATTGTTGCAACTTGGTTTGTGCCTGAAGATACTGTAAGGGCTGATGATCTGTATGTATGATTGTTCCCTTCCCTAACAAGTAGTGCTTCCATTTCTTTACACTTTGAACTGATGCATATAACTCTTTATCATATGTAGGATAGTTAAAAACAAATTGGTTAAAAGTTTCAGAGTGGTAACATATAGGCTTATGATATTGCATCAATACTGCACCCATGGTGTATCCGTTGGCATTTGTCTCGATCTCAAAATGTTGCTAAATATTCGACAGTGCTAATACCGGTGTAGTACTGATCTTTTCCTTCAAAGTGTCGAAGGCATTTTTTTGCTTACCTCCCCACTGAAAAGTGTTCTTCACACTAGTTAAGGCATGGAAAGGAGCTGTGATGAAAGAGAAATTTTCTACGAATCTTCTCCAATACTGAACTTCACCCAAGAAGCTTCGTGTTTCGGTTATAGTTGTGGGCTTAGGCCAATTTACAATTACATCAACCTTGGAAGGATCAATTTTCAATTGTCCTCCTCCTACAATATGACCTAAGTACACTAGTGCAGTCTTGCAAAATTCACATTTGGAAAATTTTACATACAAATTTTCCCTTTGTAAAGTATCCAATACTTTCTTTACATTCCTTACATGTTCATCCCAAGTCCTACTAAATATAAGAATGTCGTCTAAATATACAATTACAAAATCATCTAGAAATGGCCCGAATACATCATTCATCACACACATGAAGGTTGTCGGAGCATTACAAATCCCAAACGACATAACTAACCACTCAAACAATCCCTGTTTGGTTTTAAAGGCAATTTTCCATGCATCTTGTTCTGCAACCCTGATCTGGTGGTATCCACTGTGCAAATCCAACTTAGTGAAATAAACAACATTCTTTAATTGATCAGGTAAATAATCTATACGAGGAAGAGAGTATAAATTTTTCACCGTGATTTCGTTTAAGGCTCGATAATCGACACACATTCGCCATGTGCCATCCTTCATTAGCATCATCATGATCAGATAACCACAAGGAGATGAATTGGGCTTGATGACCCCTTGATCCAATAAGCCTTGTACTTGATTTTTGATTTCTGTCATCTCTACAACTGACATCTTGTACATGCCCACATTAGGAAAAGGAGAATATTGTTGAAGATGTATTTCATGTTGGATCTCCCTCTTAGGAGGTAATCCATATGGTTCCTGAAAGATGTCATCATACTAGAAACAATATCAATTATTTATTTCTTATGAGAAGGATCACATCCTTGGAAGGTGTTAGATGTTCCAACATATTTTTCTCTTACGACCATGAGTACATATCTCTTATTAGTGTTTATGAGTCTTTTCATCTGTCCTGCACTAACAAGTGTTATGTTTACCCTCATGTTGTGGGATCTAACAATATATTCCACTCCCCTTTAGTAATGTGATATTTGTTCTCATGATGAAAGAAGAATTCTTTTCTATCATAAAGATAAGGACTCCCAAGCACTATGCCACATATATCAAGTGAAACAACATCCAAATCCACTTCATCAATCAACTTTGAAGAAATAAAAAATATAACCCTACACTGCTTGGTGACATTAAGTTTTTCTTTATCACATACCCAACCAAGAGTATAAGGATTTGGATGTGGTTTGGTTTCAAGACCCATATTTTTGACAAGTGCTTCATATATCAAGTTTACTTGGGAACCTGAATAAAATAATGTATCTATATTAGTGCGCTTGGATACAACTCTTATATGAAATAATTCATTCCTCTTTCTTTCATCATCATGAGATTCATTATTGGAATTTGAACTAGCATGAAGGGAATCTTTACCTTGTACTCCAACCGCTGTGATATTTTCCTCATCTCCTGAATTAGAACCAAGATTTTGTTGTACTATAACAACGGTCTTTGTCTTCCCCTTTCCACCGAACTGTTTCGGTATTTTCTCTAGATGTAATTTACAACAGTGTTCATCGCCGTGACTATCCTTCTTGCAATGAGTGCAAGATGGTTTTCCTTCCTCCCTCTTTACAATGGCGGTATTTTTTTCCTTCCTGTTAAACTTTCCTTTAAACTACTTATGTGGGAAATTGGAAAGTTTCTTTGTGGGATCTTCTTGAGCATGATTTCCCCTATTCTCAAGGTGAGTGGCTTGTACACAAACTTCGTCAAGACTGGTGGGGTTAAACAGTAGTAAAGTATGATGAATATAACTGTGAAGTGCGCCAATATACTTCATTAAAGTTTCATAAGAATCTAAAGGAATGTCTAATGCAAGAGCTTTCTTCCTAAATTCTTATGTGAAACTTTGTACAATTTGACCTTTACTTTGTCTTAAAGTTTTCCATTCCATCATTACTTTATGTAAATAAACCAATGGATAAAATTGCTTCCTTATTGCTGATTTAAATTACGACCATGAGGAAAGAAAATTACCACACTTACTTCTGTCCTGAAGTTTTCTCTCCCACCATACGAGAGCAGTGCCTTCCAACCGAAGAGAGGCCAATTGCACTTTAAATTACTCTTCATCAATCTGTTGAGCACGAAAATATACTTCGACCTGTCGGATCCAATTATCTAGATTTTCAGGATTAGCATCTCCATTAAACATAGGTACATTTTTTTTTACATCAAGATTTAATAATGGTTTCTTAAAAGAAGCTTTATGGCTAGAATGATGAGAACGATGAGAATGATCAGAGGGAGAAGAGATAGAATTCGATGGTGAATATGGAGGCTCAGGAGGGTCTCCTCCAGCCCCTTGATTCACTGAAGCATTTTCATCCGCTGATGCTTCCTTTTTATTCACTTTCTTTGCCATTCTCTTCTTGTAATCTCCATACATTTTCTCGACCATATATGATATGTGATAGAAGACCATGTGAAATTTTTTTCCTGTTCATCACGCTTGTCCTCTTCATCCATTATCTTCCTTTGAGATGCATGACCAATCTCTGGGTTGAAAGTCTTAAGTGTTCCTTCACCTTGTTTATGATTGGACCTAGTAAGCATTCACACTCAACAATTCAATTCAAATATAACTGCTCTGATACCAACATGATCCATGATATTTTCATCAATGTGACTTATTAAATAATTGTATTAAATGAACATAAACAAAAATGAACCATAAATAAGGAAATCTCAATGATAAAGAGACACAAGCATCATATTTGAAAACAAAAACTTGATAACGAAGTTCATCCCTAGTGGAATACGTCTTTTGGTCTTTTTATCAACTCAGCATAATAATTTGGAAAAATACATAAGTATACCTCATTCTGGAGTTAAGATACAAAATCTTTGATCATATCAGAAAAAACAAAACACCACTGAATTCATGGCGTCAAATTACCCAAAAACGACTGTCTCCATGCCTCGATCTGAGTTTGGCAGTCTCAGGCCCATAAAAAATAGCATCTCGATTTATGTGTCTGAAATATGCATTAATGACTGAACTGCTGCATCATTTTCCATGCCTGGTACGGACTGTCGCGCATCTTGCCTCCTCCCGTGCATTGGGAAAATTAAAAATTTAAATAAATATCATGGGTGATATTAACAATGGGGTCGTTTGGCCTATTGGTTGGTAGATGTTTATTAAAGGCTAGTTGTTGGGGGAGTGATCCAGGTGGATATTGGTGGCCACCCACCCATTCCAACTAGCTACTCATCCGTTTTTGTTCAACATGTTCTTCTGTACTTCTTTGTAATTGTGGGTGGGTTCTACACTTTTGGGGCTGTCTGAAGCCCCACAAAAACTCTAGGTGGATACTGGTGGCCTATCGCCTAATCCAACTGGATTATTTTGTATGTTTTCATGTCAACACATCTTGTTGTACTTCCATGGCCTTTTTTGGGCCGTAAACGTTGTTTTTTTTTTCTCTCCACAGTAAAACTGTAGATGAAGTCAAGTTTGACGACGAAATGTGTAGTTCTATAAAATACCTTTCCAACGGGATATCACGTGCCTAAATCATAGGTCATATGTAAAATTTACGACCCTAGGAAGTTGAGGGGCCAACTTACACCAACTTACCCATAGGGGCCCACATGATTTTTGGCGTTTCACCTTCTAGGGTTAGGTTTTTGGATGTATAGGGTTTTGATATTCAAGAGTAATATCAAAAAGGGATCTGGAGCCTCATTGTAATCCATTATGCTCAACGGATGTGCGTAGCATCCACATCTCTTCTCAGAGATAGCTACCACCATTCGAGAAAATGTTTTCAGTTCTACAGTTTTACAATTTCATCCTATTTCATTATTCAATAGAAGATATTGTTCACTGGATATCTGTGTTATTCTTCATATCTCTGTGTTTATTGTATTTAGTCTGTTAATCAGTTCGTTTCGCTCCTAAATCCGAATCAGTGGTATCAGAGCGGTATTCTCTTCATTTATTTTTCTTCGTGCATGTCCTCGACAATATCTGGGTACAAGAAGTTGGGACTCGAACCAATCGATCTATTTCAATATCGTCCGCATCGAGCCTGAAGACAACCCATGGGGGACAAAAATAAATATGATGGAGCAGGATATCCTATTAAAATATTGCTCGAGGAATCCCTTGCGTGACAAAGGAACAAAATGATGGAAAAATTCTTGCAGATCCTTCGATGGATTCCCAAAGGAGAAGCATCTTCATCAAATGGCCATGCAACCCCCTTCGAGGTACAAGTAAATTTGATTTTCCAATATTTGAAGGACTGATAGATGCAGATGTTGTAGATAAATGGTTGAATCTACTCGAAGGGTATTTTTCGGTCCACAATTTTTTCAATAGGGAAAATATCACTTTTGCACTCCTCAAGGCCGTTCCCCATGTTAAAGACTTGTGGGATACTTACTCTGAGCAAATGGAAGTAGATTAATATGCAATGTTTTTGGTGGCCCCTACATGGGATTCCTTCTGGGATTCCATCAAAGAACAATACTACCCTGTTGGAAGCTACGAGGACCAATACACCAGATGGATCACCCTACATCAAGAAAGGGACCAAATAGTACCAGATTTCACCAATATTTTCCATACTCAGTGCACCAAACTGGGTATCAAAGACTCTGAGCATCATTTGGTGCTCAAATACCACAAATGTTTGCATAGATACATTCAAACAGAAATGGAGTTTCTAGACATCGCGTCATTGGGAACGACTTATAGATACGCGGTCAAGATCGAGCATAAATTTAAGCAGAAAAGGTGAGAGTTTGGATCTGCAAACCCCTCACAGCTGAAGCAGAGAAAAGGCATCCCCAACCCACACAACAAGGGACCAATTCAATATGGTCTCCCTTAGGACAACCATTCCAAGCCACAACATAATAAGGGCAATGAGAAGATGAAGAAGGACACGGGAAAATGGTGTGAGTACCATAAAATCCCTTGGCATAACACCTAAGAATGTCGCTCCAAGAAGTCACTCATGGAAGAACTGAAGGATTTCGATTCAGAGGATGATTCTAATTCCAAATCAAATCTTGAAGGAGGGAAGCAAATTATCGATGCTGAACCCAGTGCCACTGTCACTACCACCAAAGTATGACCAAGTGAACTAGAAGAACTAGAGGAAGGAGAACGCCTCTTTCACTCACAGATGTGGGTAAAGGGGGATCCAATTCATTTCATTGTCGATAGCGAGAGTCACAAGAAACTGATTTCATTAGAGGTCTTCAAGTGGTTGGACCTACCAACGACACTGCACCCAAAACCCTACACCATCGGCTGGCTTCACCAAGGAAGAGATCTTCGTGTTATCCAAGAGTGTCATCTGCCCTACGATATCAATCCTTTCAAAGATGAGGTACTGTGTGATATTTCTCCCCTTGAAGTTTGTGATGTTCTTTTAGGACAACCATATTTGTGGAAGTGTCATGTTGTGTATGAGTGTAGACCTCGTAGTGTTATTATTACATTGGGTAGACAATTGTACATGATACCAGAGGTAGCGCCGCCTACTGCTATTTCTTTAATCTCTGCTAAGAAATGTAGTAAGGTCATATCACAGGCTAGGAAGTTCATCTTCTTTGTGATCCATTCTCATAGTAAGCAGAAGGTCGCCGCCACATCCGTGGCCTCTACTGAGAGCCTCTATTTGCAACATAAACAAGTGGATAAGTTCATGGAAGAATACAAAGACATATTCTCCTCACCTATAGGGGTACTGCCACATTTCCAAATCAAGCATCCAATTGATATGACCCCTGACACACCTCTACCTAATGGACTAGTCTATCGTTGCTCACTGATGGAAAATGAAGAAATCATGTGATAGATCCAAGACCTGCTTCAAAAGGGGCACATCAGACCCAACTCCTCCCATTGCAGAAGCCCGATTGTACTGGTGCATAAGAAGGACATGACGTGGCAACTCTGCATTGATTACATAGCCTTAAAAAAAATCACAGTCAATAACAAGTACCCCATTCCGAGGATTGATGACCTTCTTGACCAACTCAAGGGGGAAAATTTCTTCAACAAGATTGACCTAAAGTCTGGCTACCACCAGGTTCCCATCGAACCAACTGATGTATGGAAGACAACCTTCAAATCTAAAGAAGGTCTCTTCGAATGGTTAGTCATGCCCTTTGGATTAACAAATGCACCAAACACTTTAATGAGGTTGATGGATGATGCATTGAGACCCTTCACCAACTCATTTGTGGTGGTATATTTGGATGACATCCTCATATTCAATAGAACATGGGAGGAGCACATGTGGCATATTCAACAGGTTTTCATATTTCTGTGGTGAGGAATTTCAAAATCATTTGCCGGAGAATCCACAATTGGTGTCATTTTGTCATCGACGTTTCGAATCCAAATCAGGATTCATCATCAGGACTAATCGTCAATTAGAGAGCTTGCTGATATTAATCCATTAATAGTGTATATGCAGGACAATACATAAGATAACCAGGTCGGTTGTATGTACCCTAATTTGATCTGAGAGGGTCCCTAAGTTGGTTGATTAATGGGTGCCAAAAGCTGCTTACTCAACAGGTTTTGAGCACTCTGTGGCAGCACAAGCTATATCCCAACTTGGAAAAATGCTCTTTTGGCATGAATAAGGTCCAATACTTGGGCTACATTGTTGATGAGCATGGGGTACATGTTGATCCAACTAATATCCAAGTCATCTGTGACTATCCAACCTCGACCACACTGACCGAGCTTCAAAGCTTCTTGGGACTAGCCAACTTCTATCGACGGTTCATGTTGGGATTCTTCCATATTGCATGGGACCTCAGCCAGGTGACCAAGGGTGATGGTAGGGCCAAGTTCGTGTGGGGGAAGGAGCAACAAAAAAAATTCGATGATATGAACCATCGCTTGTGCTCAGCTCCAATACTCTCCTTTCCCGATCTACAACAATTGTTCGATATTGAGATGTTGATACTGAGAGGGGGGTGAATCAGTATCAAGTACAATTTAAAACCTTTTTCAACTTATACTTAAACCATTCAATTATATCCAATGAACAATGAACAATAGTATAAGAGTCACACCAATACACCACAATACACCATGCACAATATATGAGAAATAATCAATAGTTATTGTTCAAGGGAAGTAATGATTTCCAAAGGTAGCTACAACTTCCAAATGTAAAGGTAGGGATAAACCTCCAAGAGGAAGATACAATCCTCCAATATCAAGAGAGAGTTGAACTCTCCATCCTTTCCCCTTCCTTCCACCCAAGAATATATGAGATATAATAAGAATTTACATTAAATCATCACCATCAACCAATCATCACATATAACCTGATAATGCTTCCTGAGACTACTTCAATTTCTGCAATTCTTCAATTCTTGGAGTACTCTAATCCTGTAGATAACATTACTCAATGTATTATCTGAAAATCATCCAAGTTGCACTCCTTGAATCCTCCCCAAAAACAAGTTATAGAGAGAATGGTAGACCTTGTTCAATTCTGGTTTATTCAGGAGACCGAAATTGTACAGAATTCCCTGCGCTCAATATTTAACATCAGATTTTGAATCTCACACACACGAAACTATAGTCCGTACTCTTTCCAATGAAATTTTTCCCACGTCATTTGGATTCTTGATGAAGAAGTTATCATTGTTTTACCCGGAACACTTGTTTATTGACTAGCTTCAGGACTGGTCACAAACCCTATCTTCCACAGAGTGTATCTCCATAATTATAGTGAATCAAGAGATGAAATTTTTAACACAGGTACCTTGAAATGTTTTCTCAATACAATATAAATTTCACCATCTGAATCATTCTAGAATTTTTTTTATAGCAAAAGTGGTAAGATGACCTGAAAATAACATCCCTTAGAACACATCACCAAAAGACTTCATCCTCCCATGAAATCCAACCTTCTTTACTTCTGATTTCCTCTGAAATCTGACTTATGTATCAAATGAATGTATAATGATATTTATTATACAATTTATGTCACTTCCTTTTAACATTAGGGCCGACCTGACAATTTCTTATTTTGTAATTCTTTTCTTTAATTATCTTCAGGGCCTACATGTACTTCCTTCTTCAATTCACTTTGTCATCTTCAAAAATTCATTTCTCCTCAACCATGAGTATCCACGTGACATGCCACATACCACCAGAAACAACATGATGTATACTATTCATCCATGGGTCTTGTATCTACATTTTCATTTTACTTCATGCCCAAATACCTTCATCAATCTTGCGGTCCAAAATCCATGACTAGGGTTGAAATCAATGACAACAACCAATCTTCCAACAATCTCCCCCTTTGTCATTGATGGTGTTATCTCCTCAAATAAATTGGTGGAAATTTTTCTTTTGAGGTGATAGGTTGTGGTCCAAAATTTATTCCTAAATTTTTGTAGGTAGGTTAGAGAGTCTATTTTCTGTAAATAAGCTCAGAAAGAACTTTTGATTTGGTTTGGTCAAACAAAAGTCAGAATCTCAGGTTTCGGTGGTTTAGGAGAGCCTGTAGTGCACTCATTAACCACTGAAAGTCTTTGTTCTCGACAGTTAAGAGGAAAAATCAAAAGCGTGGTTAACTACTGAAAATATTTCAACGGGAAAAATGAAAAGCCCGTGCTTTCAGACGAGCCAATTGTCAATTGGCGCAATGATGGAAACATAACCGCCGAAATCTCATGAAGGTGGTAAGGTATGCACGTTCTATTATATCTATCCAAGGATTGATATCTTGTTGTCCTTTCAACTGCATTTGTCTTTTCAAAATTAAGACTCGACGAAGATACATAAATTCATGCGTGTTTCCCTACTAACATAAATGATTAGTCACGTAGCCTCTCACCATTCCCAGTCACGAGTACACAATCCATTATGACCCCATTTAAATCTCTGATTTGATCTCCATTCAATATCAATTCGAATTTGGGAGTTATTGAGACAGTCTTGAGCCCATGATTTCATCAAGCAAACACATATCCAGAGATCATAATCTCGTTTCTCGTGGTGATCGTCGAGCGCAGTTAGAATCCAACAAATCTCTCTCAAGCCAATTGTCATACCCATCAAGCCAGGTCGAGTCATCAAGTAAGTTCAAAACCCATACTGTTTCAATTTAAATGTATATCCTACCGAAACTCAAAATTTTCGGCATGTTTTCAGTCAGTCTGTTGCCTAAACTCGACTAGTGTTTGAGTTTTGCGATCCAAACTCTGTGTCACCCTGGCCCGTTTTCTTTTCTATGAGTCATACTCTCTGTCATCCTAAATCATAGAGTCCTTGTCTCCCTGGCACACAGTTTTTCCTTAATCACAGGTACAGTCAACATTTACTAATGCCGAAAGCAGGGCCAGTTCTAAGGGCTGAATTGGATGGAGTTTAGTACCTTGAGGCACACCCTGAGGTGGCCGAGTTCTTCAAGCAGACTGGAGTCTATACGCATTGTGAAAAACTTGCATATTTTCATCAACAGGTGTCCAAGAATTTTTCTAGATCGTATGATGGAAGGACAACAACAGTGGGAAAGGAGCAGTTTGTGGTTGATGAGGCATCCATAGCTGAGTTCACAAGTCTTCCCAAAACAGGTGATTGTTGGTTCAAATCAACTGTACCTTCAAACGTTGAATTTAGGTCCTACCTACAACCTCTGCACAAAGATCTTACATGGAAAAAAGACATACCAATGTCTTATCTGGAACCTAAATGGAAATCTCTCCTAAAAGCAATCTTTGTCTATATCACCTGTGAAGGTAGATACAACAGAGTCATGTTCTACCACTTCAAAATTTTAAATCATTTCACAAGGAGATCTCCCATCAATTTACCATTTTACTTGCACAAAGCCCTCACGAAAATGTCTAGACAGGTCAAGGCCAAGCCCACTAAGGTGGCAAGTATATTGTCTCATCAAGGACTCATTACTCTCATTGTCAAAGAGTCATTGAAGAAAAGGCAGGTAGATTCGAACTATTTCCTCTTCTGGAATGAATTCTAGACTGATTGGCAACAACAGGAGAAGGGTAAAAATGCTTCCACTAAGAAGAATATTACTCCTAAAAGAAATCATAGAAAACAAAAGGGTATCTCACCACCAAGAGATTCGATAGAATCATCCTCTGTTAAAAACAAAAGAATCAAAAGAAAGTTACAGTTTGAGGGTGAGCAGTCCAAGGACCCTTCTATAGGAAGTAACCCTTTAAACCTACCCTATAGTGATTCAGAGCCAGAACAAGAGTTAGTAGAGACACAGGGTAATGTACAGGTTGGACAAGTTGTAGACGATTGTTCCAACTTACCTTCACCAACTCCTCCAGAGGCACACAGTCCACCAGTGGAAAAAGCTTCTTCAAGTAAGCCTAAAGCATCTAGGGCACGGAAAATCAATAAACTCCTGCAACAAGTCTATGAAATGGAAGTCTTGGAAAGAGTTATTAAAAAGGATAATACAGACTTGACTGAAAGAAATGTAGAGCTTTTCAAAATAAACCAAACCCTCAAAGAAAAGCATGACAAGATCAAAGACAGGAACATGGTGTTGATAAGGGAGAACATGAAGCTGTACAGACAGCTCAGAATTCTGAGGCTGAAATTAAAAGATTCTCAAGCACCAACACAGGAGAAAATAGGTTTGGAGACTCTAGCCAACTTATCTACAACCATGGTAGATACACCAAAGCCTTCCACACAGCCAGTTGAAGTTCGAAGATCTGCACGAACAAGGGCTGCATCGTCCAAAAGACCTTGAACATTCAGTAAAGAATCAAGGTAATCATTTTTGAAAATTTTGAAGTTTTCTCAAAGCTGAAGTTTTGGTGGTTTAGGCGAATAGGACGACTGTTCATTAACCACCGAAAACAGATCTTTCGGTAGTTAATTCACTCAGGAGTCTTCTAGGATAACCACCAAAATCCTGTCACTGCCAGAATGATCGAATTTTTGCACAGATCGAAGTTTTTTGAGTTGGAATGGTTTGAAACCTCTTCGAATGGACATTTGTTGAATTGTCAAGTTAGATACAATAGCTATTTTTGATGGATAAGGGAAAGAAGAGGTGTTTCAATCATTTTTGGTACCTTTGACAAAGGCAGAAAATCAGGATGCTTGCTCAACTCAACAAATTTGAATTTGTATCTCTTGGAAGAGTCATGACTTAGCCTTGGAAGGCTATTCTGCACTACACCATGACTCTACAAGAGATGAAGACCATGAAATTTGGGATTGATCTCATTTTTGGGGATCATTCGATATCTTTTGCAAACTAAATTTTGACTTTCTATCTTTAGCATATTTGATCCATACTTTTAGGATCTCAAAACTGCATTGTAAAGATATAAAGCTAAAGGTAGAATAGGAACTAAAGGTTCGACTTTGGAGACTTTTTTCATATTATGTACTCAAACTTCTCATTTTCATATTAAGTAATACAAGCTTCTTTTGCCATAACTTGTTCAGATTTCATCTTCTTGTCTATTCTATACTTGCACCTGGATATTATATTCATGTTGTTATGCTTGTTTATGCCTGATAACTGTCATCTTATCATTGCATTCATAAGTTAAAATTTGCAAGTATTCATGTGATTATTGTAATTGGCCATTCATATATGCTTTATATGTGATTCTGCTGATATAATAGTTATTTCTCCATACATTCCTTTATTTGTAAACTCTCTAAACATTTGTGGTTGAAATCCTTGTCCATCTAAATGTGTTCATGCATGCTTTGAGTGAGAAATGATTCAGTCATCCGACTTGATCCAAACCCACACTTATTATTGAGAAAACAATTACCAAAAGATTAAGTTACCAGACATCTCTGACTTACATCCTAGGAGAGTTTCCTGGAGTGATAACAGATGGTAACACTCATGCTCCCCCTATCATCATGATCCCAATTTCTCTCCCCCTTTGACATCAATGACAAAGGGTAGGGATTCTCCCCCTGAGTTTAATGGCAAAAGGTAACTCTCTTCTTTGAGGCTACTCCCCCTGAACATATGGCACTCAATAATACTTCATCCTTATTTTTGGTCTTTGAGATTTTTTCTTCCTTGGAATCATTTTGTGTGGCTTCTGTCTTCTCTTTTTTTTTCATGTCTAGGATGTATATGTTGTTCGGTCTTCTTGTTGTAGTTGCAACCAATCTTCCTGAGTTATTTTTTCTGATTTTAAATTTTCGGGAGTCAAACGTAAGAGTGTATCCTTGATCACACATTTTACTAACAATGAGTAGATTATGCTTCAAGTCTTCAACCAATAGGACATTCTTTGTTTTTACATTTTTTCTTCCAAGTTCTACTACACCTTCTCCAAGTATTTTGGCAGGTGAATCATCTCCAAATGAAACATTGCCACCCTTTCTCTTCCAACTAATGAATTTGTCTTGATCCCTGGTCATGTGTGAAGAACATCCACTATCTATGTATCATTCATCTTCTTCTTTACATTCTTCAACGGTCAATGTTATTCGACAATATTCATTGTTTGGAATCTCTTTCCTTCTCCATACTGTGGTTGGCATAGGGACATATTCATTCATATATCTACAATCTTGTGCTTTGTGACCAGCATAATTACATTTGTAGCATGCAATATTTTTGTCCATCAATGGGGAAAATGAATTATAACTTCTGTTGACAAATCCATGATTATTTCCATATCTTCTATTTACACCATTCATGTTTCTTGTGTATGTGTTCCTTTCATTGATTCTGCAATTAATTGCCTTCTGTCCAAAATTTTTGCAAGTATAACAATGACCAAGAAAGAAATTTTGATACCTTGGAGTAAGTGGCATTCTTTATGATGTAGTCCATCTGGGTTCATGATCTATTTTTCTATAGTTTCCTTCATACTGATTGAAGCTTCTTTGATTCCTGAAGGTAGGAGGTATTCTTGGATATTCATCTCTTTTGTAATCATTCCTTATTTCTAGTATCCCAGTCCACTTCTCATCAACTGTCCGTGTAGCTCTTTCTTCAACCTTCTTGTTGGTATTTGCATCTTCTTTGTATGAAGTTTCACCCATGAATCCAAAATGTGTTAAGTCTTTTGGCACTTGGGAGTTTCTTAATCTCTTCCTCAATGAGACAACTTCTTGTTCAAGTTTCTCACAATCTTATTCTTTCTTCATCATTTAGACATTCCTTACTTCTCCTATTCTTATTTCTTCTTTGAATAGAGTTTTCAAGGAAATGGTTTCTTGTCTTAGTTTCTCAAAGTCTTCTAATTGTTTCTTCAAGCTTACAACTATCTTTTCACAACTACCCAATTCACTTCTTAGTTTTCTTTGCGTGTCTTTGAGCTTGATATTGTCAATCTCAACATGCTTCCATTTTTTAAGATTCTCATCTTCTTGTTGAATAATTTTTTCTTCATGATTTTATTCTTCTTCGTTGGAATTTTCTTCTTCAGTGTCATTTCTTTCAATCCTTGGATGAGGACATTCAAATTCAACATGACCTACTCCTTCACAATTAAAGCAAAATAACTGACCTCTATTTTCTTCTTTGAAATCTGAGATGTTGTAATTTGCTTCAACTTCTTCTTCTTCTTCTACTTCTTCCATTACATAAAGGTCTTGTAGCTTGTCCCAAATCTCTTTTGATGATGCACATGATCCCTGTTGGCAAATCTTTAACAAGTCGTATGTTTTTCATTGATGGCAAGTACAAACAGTGGAGATGGCAGGATAAGGAGGATAAAATCCCTTGGGGATTCAGACGTGAAAGCTCAGGAGAAACAACGTTGAGGAAAACGCACGCAGTAAGGCTCAAGATATCGGATTTCTCAGAGGAGAAGGAAGACAGAGATCCACAGCCGTTGGATCTCATTTAGAAATCCCGTCAACCTTCAGATCGGACTAGAGCTGCATGAGATTTACCATCGGGAAATGCCAAGGTGAAATCCCAACAGAACGTCGACCGTCAGATCTGATTATAGACAAGAAAAGTGCACTGAAAAGGAGAACAGATCTCAGACATTAGATCCAAGCACAGGACTCGACCACCGTTGGATCGAAGAGAACCTGCATGGTCTTTAAAGTGCAAGGAGGTTTGGCTGCGGTCATGGGGATAACGGTCATATGGACCAGGATCCTAGCCATCGGAGTTTCGAGAATCGCGAGTTGGATATGTCAAAGTTCATTGACATCACAAACCCCAAAATCACGATGAGTGAAATCCCGACTGAACCTGAACCGTTAGATCAAGATATGATCTAGACCATCAACTCGACCCATGTCAACAGACCACGTCAGCTAAGTGACATGTGGCACAACCAGGTAGTGACAACTGTCATACTGAATCAACACTTCAGGCACATGTAAGTCGCGAATCAGAGTGACACATGGCAGTATTTAACACGTGTCAAATCACGTGTGACGTCAGCAGAGAATCGGGGATCGGAGGATCGGGGATTCCGTAGGCATGTGCATGGTGACATCGAAAATGTCGAAACCCCGATGAGAGGTTTGACCGAGGTCATGTGTTGATGGTCACATGGTCCAAGGCCTATAGCCAGCAGGGCTAATGCGTGGAAAGGAGCGTCGAGATTTGGATGATTGGGAATCACGCAGGTGTATGCATTAAGGCATCACCAACCCTGTAGCCCCGACGAGATAAGGCTGAGGTCACAGCCCTTGGCCACATTAGCGAGAGATGGAAAGATGTCAGAGGACAAAGAGGAGCCGAGTCTTGTCGCACGGTCAGGTGGAGAATGATATAGAAGGTGGCACGACAGGAGTGGGGCCCTTCATCAATACTCCACCATTCCGGACCCCCCCCCGTATTAAAGACAGAAAGGCAAGGGGTGTCCGGAATCGAATGAGAGACGTTGATATGGACACTTTAATCCTGACCGCCCGAGAGATGCGTGCAAAATTCCGGACCCCCCCCTCCACTTAAAGATAGAATGGCAAGGGGGCTCCGGAATCGAATCCCAACCGTAGATCTGGGAGCACAGGTTCTGGCCGTCCAGATTTGCTCACTGCATATCCAATGGTGCAGATGAATCTGAACAAGATCGAAGGGCTACTGATGCACGACACAGTGAGACTGCCAGAAACCATTGATGACGTCTTCCAGAGAAGTCGAAGAGACCGCTGTGTGATCGCCAGAGGAGACGAAGAGTCTACAAGATCTGTCCTGTGAAGGAAGACTATTCTTAGAAGGGATTGACAGATGGATGGGAATTAAGGCCTATAACTGAAACAGAGAAAGTGAGTTCGATTGTCTCAGAGAAGACGAAGAGTCTCAAACTGCCAGAGAGGCTGAGGAATCTCAGAATAACGTCCAGCGATGCTGGAGACACAGGGCGAACCACCAAAGAAGCTGAAGAGTCACGATGATGATCAGATAGAGCACTCGAGAGGTGGAGGATAACAGCGTGGAGTCAATATGCAGAGGCATTCCGAACATAGCATGCACAAGGTGGACAGAATCGATAAATACACGGTACATAGAAGAGATGCGGTTGCTGTTGGAGTTGTGGTGGTTGGTGTTGTTGAAGGTGATTCATGCGTAAAGAAGGAGGAGAGTGCAGCAACTGAAGAGCACAGAAGAGGAACTGTGTAGTGAATGGACATGGTGCACTGAGGATAAATCGCAGAAGAACAGACAGTGCAAGTGAGATGTGTAGAAAGGCAGTGTGGCAGAAGGAGAACAACGAGATGCAGCAGAACAGTGATAAGTTGGGTAAGCCATTGTTGAACATTATATCACTGTAGCAAGTTTCAGATTCAAAGATTTATATTTCAGGGTGGTTGGGAGGTGCTAGGGAGGACAGTTGTCCTTAGAGGTTCAAGTGGTTGCTTGAACACAGGGAGTTGGTGCTTCCTTCTAGTTGGTGCTAGAGAAACTAGGGAGTTGGTGCTTCCTTCTAGTTGGTGCTAGAGAAACCAGGGAGTCAGTGCTTCCTTCTAGTTGGTGCTAGAGAAAACAGAGATTTGGTGCTCTCAGCAAGTTGCATCTTGCTAAACAGAGGTTGTAGCCTCATTATGAGTTGGTTCTCATATGTATGATAATGTAAAGAATGTAATTATTACGTATCATATAAAGAAAAAGAGGTTTTTACCCTGTATGGGTTTCCTTGGAAAATATCTGTCTCTGTGTTTCTCATATATGTGACTGATGTTGAATGTGCCTGCGTTTATTTCTCTGCATTATTGTGATCATCATTCGATGTTTCTGCAAAGATTTTTTAAAAGAAGCATAATTGTTTAAGCACGGTAACAACTGATTCACCCCCCTCCCCTCTCAGTTGTCCAACAATTGGTATCAGAGCGGGCCCCTTTTATCTAAGGGTAGATCCTAGAGCTTAAACATGTCAAGCCATGAAGGAAATTCAATCAATAAGGCCCCTCTGTTCAATGGAACAAACTTTGCCTTTTGGAAAGTTAGAATGAGAACCTACATAATGGCTTTAGGT
>ML781016.1:1208668-1236410 GCA_009831015.1 Picea engelmannii | reverse complement strand
TTCCTTGGAAAATATCTGTCTCTGTGTTTCTCATATATGTGACTGATGCTGAATGTGCCTGTGTTTATTTCTCTGCATTATTGTGATCATCATTCAGTGTTTCTGCAAAGAGTTTTAAAAGAAGCATAATTGTTTAAGCTCAGGGACAATTGATTCACCCCCCCCTCTCAGTTGTCGAACAGAATCTACTACCAAGTCCTAGAGAAATATGGTAGCTTCTTAAGTAGTGTCTCCCTCTTTTGCAGTTTCTTCAGTCTCAACCTCTTGGGTTGAATTGTTAGAAAGAGAATGTTGGTCAAGTAACTGATTAATAACCAAATCCATCCAATTGATCCACTGTGGGAAAGTATACTCATAGTGATTATATTGATGATATGTGTAGCAGCGATCCATCCCAACTTCCTCCAAATTTAAATTAATCTTTGAGGCTTTTGGAGGTTTAGGCTAGTAATTTCCTTTCTTGTGGAAGGGTTTGATGTCCCTTCCCTAGATTTATTCTTAATATCAATGAATTCATTGGATAAGTTATTGAACAACTTAAGGACACCTTCTAAGTTCATAGGTTCCTTTTCCGTAGGCTTGGTTAATAAAATAGGTTTCTTCCCCATAACTGAAGCTTTATTGTCTTCACTTACCAGGTTTCCTCCCAATGTGAGCATTTATTTTTCTACATTCTTGGCCTCTTCAGAATTTTAAGCTAAAGTGGTTCTACCATCTCTTTTGATGAACATGGAAATGGAGGTATGTAAGGCATCTGTGTAATATTCCAATATTGCTACTTCAACTAACTGAGCATTAGTAGGGAATTTGTTGAGGATGGTGGTGAAGCACTGATTAAAAGATTGAATCATTTTCTTATTCTCCATTTTGATAGCTATTAGTTCCTTTAGAAGGGTAGCATGAGTTTTATATTCACCAAATTTATTGAGAAATTCCCTTTCAAAATCGTCCCAATCCTTGATGGATCCAACTCAAACTGTAATACAGGTACACACTTTATTTTCGAAGGTGTAAGGATAAAGTCTACAAACCACATCTTCATGCTCGACAATCGTAAGCCTTATGGTAAGGTAGACATTATTTATACGATCCTCATGAACACATGACTTGTCAGGATCAAGCTTGGGTAAAATCCTCTTGGGATTCTTAGGTAAGTCATGAAACTTTCTTGGCAAGTTCAATGATCCTTGGGACATCCATGCAAAAATGTAGGGTTGATTTATTTCCATTGGGTTGAATATATAACCAATTTCTATGTTTAATTTAGGTTTTGAGGGTGGATATAGAGGTGAGTTGGGAGGTGATGGCAGTATTTTTTCTAATGGTTGAGGGATCTCCTCCAAGGCAAGTTCAACCAAGTCTTTTATGGAATCAACAAGGACTACTTGAGGAGTTTGAATACATATTTTATTGGTTGGCCCTCTTCTTGGTATCAAAGGTGATACAAGTATCTCACTAGTTTGTCAAGAAAATTCATGAGTGAGGCAATGGAAAACATTAAATTCAAGTTTTGGAACATAAACCATTTTTTCACGAGGTGACTTAAGGTTTTTGAATACATGAGGAGTGTCTTTGTAAGAAATTTATAAATCAAGGTTATCACATGTGTTAGGAAAAAGACGGGGCTAAGGTTCATGGATTATAGGATTATAGATTCGTCCATGTGAAGACCATGTATTCCTACTAGCCATAAAACTTAGGCCCTCCTTCTAGTGCCAATTTCTATTGATGTAGACAAAATTTCCTTCAACAGATAGGGGTAGTCCTCGATATAAATTCTGAATTAGACCTCACACCATTTGGGATAGGAGACCCATTTGGATTTTAGCACCATTACTAAAATTAATGGGGTGTGGTGATGTTATGCGGAGTGCAATGTGCAATATGCAATTAATCTAAGTACTGAAATGAAACTATTATAATATATCCTAGCTAGGAGAAAACTAATAAAGAAAATAGATGTTTAAACCAAAAATCCTTGTTTTCACTTCCAAAAATAGTTAGTTGTTAAAGAAAAGTAGAAAATAATAAATATGAATGGTACAAGTGAATATATTAGTTTGAATCAACAAGTTATCATAACAATCCATTTATCAACTCAGAACAACAATATCAGAGTAACAATATCCTCTCGTACTTCATTGGCGCATGCTCTAAACTCAAGGATGCTTGTTCGATCCAATTTGTAGCATCTCACTTCAACCTTAAGGTCTGTGATCCTTTATTTATATTCTTCTATTTCTTAAATCATGTTTCTAATTTTTCATTCAGATGCCTGTGTAAATGCTACGCTCACTGAGGCTAAGGCTATGGGGTATTGGATGGTTTCCATAATGAGTGGTGTGTATGTGGTAATAGAGAGCACTGGAGAACTTGGGATGGCATGTTTCTTATGAGTTTTCCTTTCAATTCTTCCATTGTTCTTATAAAAAAAATGAAAGAATTAATACTAGCCACTATATCGGACTTGGAGGGAGTGACTTCACCCAATCCTATCTCTTCCATAGGAAAATGACCTTCGGTTAGAGTGGTGCTTGAGGTTAACTTAAGCGACTCAGTTTCCATGGGATTAGTGTCTTTGGATTCTTCCTAGGCCTTCTTTTCTCCTTCTTCCTTCTTATGTCTTTATTATTCATATTGCTTCATCTTTTATTCCCATTTTTTTTCCTGATTTTCTCTTGTTCTCATTCATGTTCCTCTTGTCTCTTCCTCATTTCTTCCTCTTTTTGTTTCTTTATTTCCACCTCTTATTGTTGGAGCATTAGGGATTCAACTTCCTATTTATTTTTTCTTCTTACTCCACCCCTTTGGTTTCTAATTCTTGTTCCCATGGAAGTCTCAATGCTTCAACTTATTTTTCTAACCTCTCCTTTTTAGTTGATGCCTTGGATGCAACTTCTTTTTCTACTCTCTCCTTTTTGGCCACAACTTCTTTTTCTACTCTTTCCTTTCAGTTTCATCTTCCTTCTTAGCCCTTTCCTTCTCCTAGTGCTCCTTTTCTAATCCATCCTTTTTTAGTTTGGAGCTGTCTCCCATATTAAAAATAATTTCATCATAATTTCTTACTATTTTGTACAATGATTCTTCTTTCTAGGTACAACTCTAATATCACCATCTATACTTGCAGATTCTACAGCGCTGGCTAATGATTCCTAGAGAGTCATGCCTACTGGATCTTTCCTCATCAAAATGGAAATTCTCCATAGTGTTTACTTCTTCTTGTGCTCCTTTGGAATCCTTGAAACTATAATATCCTACACGAAATGGATTTTGGGACCAAGGTAATGTTCTATCTTGAGCTAGAGCTACCCCAACTTCGTGGACCAAAGCATGATAAACCACTTCCTATAAAAACAACTTATCTGGTATGAATTTTGGGAGTAGACATGGAGATTTTGTGGCCCTATAAATATTGATGTATGTTCCATGCTTCATCACATACTAGTCTCCAACTTTACTTACTACCTGCATAGCTTTCTATGTCATGCATGGTGCTGGAGAAGAAAATAGAAATTTATGTAAAATAATCATGAAGTCTTCGAAAATCTTATGACAATGAATGCGATACTTATCTTTCCATAGGTATTGGAAATATATATGCATAGGAGGATCACTTGGCTTCCATTTCTATACCATATCTATAAATACATGTACTAAACAAACAACATCTAGTAGGTAGAAAGATATATAAAATATATGGTGTTTCCCTAGCATTGTGAGCTTATTCGTTGATATAGAGACCTCCATAGCAATAGAGAGGATGGTATACCAATTGAATATAATGCAGGTCTTAGTGATCGTATGTATCAGAGGCATCCATGACTCCTTGAATTTCATGGAATCTTCCTCCCCATAGAGTCATAACAAGAGAGATGCAACAAATTTATAAGGGGTCCTTATCATGTTTGCAGGAAAAGTCCCTAATTTCCTCACCTTGAACTTTGTCCCATATTCCCACCAAATTTTCATTATTTCTCTATAGTTATAAGAAAATTGTAGCATCCATTCATCGATGCGTTCCACCTCTTTTGTAGGGAGCTTATAACATGTGTGGATGATGGAAGTCCAAAATGATGTGATGGATTTGCAATAAGTGTCCTTGATCAATATGTTGTCTACATTATCTTGGTGGATGATCCATGGAATAAATTTTTCACATGGGAAGACAACATAGTGTAGCTATTGTTTTTAGTCGAGAATGTTTTATAATATGGTAGACACCCTCATCTAGATCACGATCTCCATGGAGGGGTGGAAATACTGGGTATGTACCCTACTGAAACATTTGATAAATGTCTCCCCACTTATAAATCACTCTAGGATCCATGCAATAGATGGTATCATAGTATATTAGGCTCATAGTACTAACTTATACCTCCGTCTCTATCTTCTCCTCTCTATCTGGGCTTACTTCAATGATAGTCTCTTTTCCCTTTATGGTTCTCCTAGAATCCATTCACTTCACCATGTCAAGAACATTGAATATTATCATTGTTAGTTTCACAAAGGAACAAAAACACTTGTATGGGGTCAAGTTTCAGGGATTTAAAGGTTATCTTATTTTCTATTGGTAGCGATTTTTAGGAAGGATTTATGTACTGGAAACACAAAAACCATTGGAAGATCCCGCCCCCAAAATAATAGTCTCTATTGCTGACATTTGCAAAGATAATGATAATTGGAGGGAAGAAAAAGAAGCACATTAATAATGTTGTGTGAGTTCCCTCGGGAAAACATGGATGGTTTTGCGTATGATAAGTTGTCTATGTGGACCATTTGAACCTTGAAAACTTTTCATGAATTTATTAATCCCTCCTTTTGAAATAAAATTGACTCTCCTTGTCTATGCCTATGGTACTCATCGCAGGTTACTATTTTGTGCTAAGAGTGGGAGGGGTGTTCGTTATATTAGATGGATGGATCCCCTAATGCTCTATTTGAAAATCAACCAGAGAGGGGAAAGTACAACCAGGGTTGGGATTTCAAATCAATGTCACCCATTAAGTTTTATGTTTATAATAAAATTGAATTTTAAATATCTTTGAGGAAGGGTAGGCTAGAGTGTTGGTTGTATTTGGCGGTTAGATTACCTTTTGATGGGAAATTTACTGATAAAATTCCATCCCTGAGCTACATGATGTGATACCCTAATCATGGTTTGGTGGAAGTAGCGGACCTGGTGATGGAGTTTGGATAATAGATAGATAGAAGAGGTGTGATAGAAGGTGTGAGCATGGGAATCAAATTCATATCAGTTGAGGGCATGAACAAGAATTTTGTCTAGCCAACAAGAGGTATTTCGACAATGAGGAGAAAATTTCTTGGTCGGGCCATGTGAGAGCTTTGGTAGATGGGTATAGAATACTTATTAGCCATGTGGATTCATTTTTTAAAAAGATTTTTGTTTTAGTAAAACTAATACAAACCAACAAAAAACCCATAAACCCTTGGGATGAGTGCATACTTAGTAGATGTTGGTTGGTGGTTAGTGGTTCTCCATATGATTGTTTGGCTTACAGTGTAGTGCATGTGAAGGATTGAGGATGCAGAGACAAGTGTTCACATGGGAAAGATGAAGGGAAAGGAAGTTGAGGAGTTGATATATAATTTGAAAAAAAGGCCCTTTTGCAATTTCAAATACTTTTTTTTAAGTTCAAAAAACCATCACATCAAGGGTCATATGCACATAGTGCATGAAAAAAAAATTTGACGCGAAAAAATAAAAGAGAAGTTATTGAAGTGGTGTAAAATTTAGTGAAGTGTAACATATTGCATGAAAAATATTTTCATGTGGTATACTGCAAGGACAAAACTAAAGTGGTATACTAAAGTGGTTTTGTTAGCGATATGTCATGCTTGTGGAAAAATTTGGTCCATGAAATATGTTGTAAGAATAATTTTTTTCGTGTGATATGGTAGGGTGAAGGAAAAATTTGGTTGGTGAAATACATCACAAAGAAATAACTATTCGAAGAATGTGATGACAAGGAGGATGTAAAAGAGTTCTCTTAGAAATTTCCCTTTGTTGCGATGAAGGGAAATTTGTAGCGATGCAATATGTGATAACAAAAAAGGGTTGAGGTGAGATACGTGCCATGTCATATTCAAAGTAAGTTTAAGTGAAATATGCACTATGTTGCAAACACACAAATTTTTAGTGCGGTAGAACGCAAGTACAATTTTATGGAATATGCAAAAATGAAGGTTTTGTACAATATTTTTCTTGGAAGAGTTTCAAAGGGGAAAAAAAAACTTGTTCAAATATTGGGTGAAAAATCAAAGAAATATTTTGAGGATCCTAGTGATATCAAAGGGAAAAGAACTAGGACAAGATCCATGAGAAAAGCTTCAAAGTAAAGGAAGGAAAATCACAATAAAGTTCATGAAGGTCTAGAAATCCAAAAGAAAAGGAGGGGTCCTATACTATTTTGCTTCCATTAGATGTTGGAAGAAAAGTAGTATGGGGGGTTGTTTCTATCTCAACATATTGACATAACCAAAATCAAATAGTTGGGACCCAATTTTTCTACTCGCATTATACAAAACTGTGTTAACGATATTTTCACAACATTTTTTTAAAATCAATTAGTGATAACAAAAGAGAAAATGTTTTCTAACTTGATGAAGTACAAGAAGCTGAAAAATTCTACCACATTATTGGATGTTAAAAATTCTACGAAAAAGGAAAAGGTAAAACATAACTTATCTGAAAACCTAATGTTTATCTAAAATATTGTTCAATGTATTTAAGATGACATCACGGGGATAAATATTCTTGTATATTTAGAGAGGTGGCACTCCTCTTTGTTTAATAAAATACAAGAATATAAAAGTTCCTGAGAGAGGACTAGGCTTATTCTTGAAGCAAATATTCACATGCAGCAAAAACCTAGGAAAATACCAGGATTCTCCCAGAAAATAAATATTCACAATATAATACAAGATTATAAACCAAGATAATAAATAATATCACAAAATGATATTTCCATCATAACATAAAGTAAAGTAGAACAAATCATTTGGAAAAATGGGAATATAAGGGCCACATATGCAGAGAACTTAAAATGATCATTCAATTAAAACCCAAAAATATTTTGATAGACACACACTTGAAATATCATGATTAGAACTCAAAGTTTGAGAAATCACTAATGTAATGTCCAGAATAGTTCTCTGGGAACTTTAAAAAAATAATATATGTCTATAAAAGTTTACAACAATTGAAAGTAAATGTGTTCATCCTAGATGGTTTGGGATGGGGCTCACGTAGAACAATAAATGAAAATACACGGAAGACAAAACGAAAAGGCAGTTAGGAATCGACCTTTGGTATTCACAGATCATGAAAAAGAAAGGTTGGATGACTGCTAACCGAGAAAGGAATAAATTTGAAGGTTTAATGAGATGAATACTCTAGTTACTGTGATGGAAAATCAGAGGAACGTTCTCTTCTTGTTGATGTATCCTTTATAGGATGTTGGGTTGGAGGTGATTTAATGATATTAATGACTTCTTGTTGATATGTTTTAATTATCTTAACCAAGTCATTCTTTAACCAATGTTCAATATACTCCCACATGGAAGTAACTGTTATTTATTTCCTATTCTTGGTTTAAAACAATTCATTTTCCATATCTTTATGATCAAATCTCAGTTGGTGAAGTCTATCTTCAATATCTTATTTTTTATTTACATATCGAATTAACCACTTATCCACTTCTTTGGAATATTCAGTTGAGTCATTAAACTCACTTGCCCATGAAATCTTTAGGACCTCCAACTGTTCTTGTAATTGATATTTTGAAAGGAGTATTGATTCCATGATTAAGTGTGGGACCTCTAGTTCTTTGGTTAGATCAACAAGATTTAGGAATATATTACCTCTCTTTGTTTTGATGATGTTACATTCGACAAGCATTTCCTGTAAACATTTAATTATTTTCACCCAACATGCATTTATGTTTTTCAATCGAGGCTTAGAAGGAATTATTTTTTTGTCTTCTATGAACATTATTTAAACTTAATATTTTTTCCCGAAAAAGGTACTAACAACTTCTTTTGAAAAACTCTCATAATTTTCTAGGTCCTTTTGGAGATACTATTTAAAATGTATAATCCTTGTTGAGAGGTCAGCTGAACTTGTCGCTAATTCCCATATTTCAAATAATAAAGTTAACATTTTTTTAATGTTATATCCAATATGTTTTCTAACGACTGTCAGTAGGCTTGAGGAACCTTTTAATCTTGAACTTGCTTCTGGTACATCCTCTAGACTGTACAATGGTTGTACAACAACAATGGGTCGACAAATAGGGGTCTTGGAAGAAGAGTGTTTTCCAATTCTTTCACTTTTTATTTTAGAGTCATTTTTTCCTTCTACATCTCATCAATAAAATACTTCAAATCTTCACCGGTTTGTTCATGAAATTCCATGACTTTTGAGGGTTTTACCCCTTTAAAATCAATTTATTATTTCCACTTTTCAAAAAAAATTATTTTTCAAATTGACTTTTTCAATTAACAATTTCTTAGAATTTTTGTTGTAGGCCACATGGTGCAGGGTGACAGATTCTTCCTCAAATACAACTGGTTCCTAAGAATCTAATTCTTATGCTATATTTCTACTCTTAATCATTATTTTTTCATCCCAACTGGTCTCTTCTATTATATCATCAACTTCCATATCTCTGGGACTGAGTTCAAATTCAGGTAACTCCTAGCCTTCTTTTTGAACTACTCTTGTTCTATTTGTAGATATAGGAACAATGTACAATCTTTCAGTTACCCTTTTGGAAGGGTCTTCATCTCCTCCATCATCTAAATTTCTAGTAGACAATTTCCTTTGTTCTTGACTATTGTCATGACGTTTTTCTCTTGTCAAAGCACTTTTTTGAGAAACATTTGGTGATCCTAGGTTTCTACATGTTGTATTGCGCCCCCGTTTCTTATAGTGGTTATTTTGTACTAACCAATGTATCAATGTCATCAAGGGTTGTTTTAGGCGAGACCAATGGATGGTTTTTATTGTCTCCTCCTCCTTATTCCGCTTGAATAGACTTGTTAAATGATGAACCATACCCAATTGCAAACATGTGTGTTGAGAATAAATTATTAGGGTCGAAACCCTAAATTGCATGAACTTCCTTTAAATTGAATTGATCCAAATGAGTGGTGAATTCATCAAAATCATAAATGTTATTTCTATAAATTTCTCCAATTTTCCACTGTAAAGGTATGAATTACTTTTTTTTTCATTAAAGAAGTGCGCCCAATATTTGTGTTGTTTGCAAACTTCAAAAGTTAAGAATTTGTCAGAAACATAGAAAGACAACAAAGAGGGTTTTCCATGAAATCCATATAGTCTAATAAAACTAAAATCTTCCATAGTCTCAAAAATTCCTTTCTCTACTAGAAAGATTGCAAATTCTAGTGACAATCTGGATGTGGTGGGACTGTGAATTAACCTTTTGAAGGAGGAAAATAAGGTGTTTTATACGTCATAAAATTTGTATGGATCCTTGTGCTTCCATAATGCTAGATACTAGAACTGTACTGGATCCTTTTTGAATTCTATATTCCTGGCTCAGGAAAGGTCCTCAAAAATGTGGTAGTAGACTATAACATAGACTAAATAAGATGTCATGTAAAAATTCCTAGTTTTCTTGATACCTTCCAACTGAAAAGAAATTGTGTTCGAAATGATTCTGTCCCAATCAACTACAACATTTTCATGAATGAAATGATATAATATATATACAATATATCTTGGAACAAAGGCCATGGATTCCTATCTAATTATCCTAGCGAATAACCATGCAAATTATTTGTATGGGTATTTAAAATAACATACCTCAATTTGAGTGGAATTTCTAGAATCACTTGATGGATTTCTAAGAAAGCTTTCTAAGAGTTCCATTCCCCCATTGTTGGACTTCAAAAAGTCATCAACTTTATAGTTCTTAAATGTCAAAGTGGGTTCTGATAGTCTCAACGTTCTTCTGAAAACCGAGGTGCCAAAGAAACTGGTGACTTTTCATGTAACTAGATTACTCTTCTCTCATTGTCAAACTTATCATTGCACTAGAGAACTAATTCTTTGAAATCAGAAAATTTTGGCACACACCTGACTAATGCAATACCGGATGTCTAGAATTTGTTTGAATTCTTTTCTAGAGGTGGAAGAGATAAGTGCCACTTGAAAGCTTATGACCATTGAAATTAGCGGTCTTCTCATCCCAAAGTATTGATAATATCTCCACAATACAACTCTTTTTTTTTTTAATTTCCATATTTGAAAAAATATTATTTTGCGTGAATAGGTGGTGCTTTTTTCAATACAATCCCTTTTTTCCAACGAGGATTTAATTCCTTATTTAATTTACCATTTATTTCCTTGATTATAAAATGTTGTATCTCTTAGTTCGAAGTTGTCAATTGAACGATTTAATTCAATATTTAAGGTGGATATTTTATGAAAACTGTATCACATGATAATGGTATTAGTTCATATGAGTGGAGATTGATGTGGCAATGGGGAAATAAATGTTATCGGTAAAGGTGATATTGTGTCGTGATAAGGTGAATATTTTAAGTATGGGAGTGCAAAGTGAGTAACATGAAGGTTCCTTTTGGAACATTCAAAAATGAGGGATGTGGGTTAGGGAGTGGAAGGTGGAGATGAGGGAAGAACTCCTACATCCGTAATCAACAAAATCGGCTAAGTATCGAAGGTGGTTCATTATGAGTGATGCAGAAGTGGGGAGTTATTTTTGTAGGTTTCAGGTTTTTGGGTTGCATGGATTTCAGGATGAGAGATGGCTTGGACCTCTGCAATGGGACTCCCGCAACTAAATAAATGGTTAAGTGTTTGGGTTGCAGGGTGGTGGAAAAACAAAAAAAAACTAAGCATAGGACTTTTGGTCTTGTGGATTGGCGGTAAAGATGGTAGTTTTCCCACAAACCACATTTAAAAAGAATGACTAAGTATGGGATATACAAGAAAAATGTTTAAATATAGACCAAAGCACATGAACATTGATCAATGAATGTTGATCAACACCTAGTTATAACAATTAAATCATTTAGAAGATCAAACACATCCAATGTAAGGCATGTATGTAAAACTATACATGCATCAGTTGTTACATCACAACTTGAACAAAAATTGTGTTGACACACATGCCAAAAATTTTGGGAACCTTGACAAAGACACTCCGCAAGCATTACAAGTTTAGGATGTAGTTAGATGTGAAGGATGAGCTTGTTTATTGGGCCATTATATGTAGGAAACCTCACAAGGATTAAATTTCAAAAGGTGTTAAGAGATATGATGCAAGAGTATTAGGTGGTGAATTCTCATGTTTTGTTGAATAAAAATGATGTGGTGTGGCTTCAAATACCAAGATGTGAGTATGAACCACATGTGAAACATTTATTGGAGATGACTTAAGTTGAGTTGTTCATTAATTTTAGAGATTCATTGTCATATCGATAATCGATATCCCAATCATCACTTTTTTTAAGCTTAAACCATGACATACTAAACCTACAAATGTTCATGATTTGTGTTCTTATCTTTAACATGTTGAATTTAAATTATTTTATGAAATTGTCCTTGATTCTGGTAAAAACTATTGGATAAATTGACCATCCCCTCCCACAATTCATGTTTTTATATATGAGATTCTATTTGAAAGAGTGGTTCATGAGGTTTTTTTACCAAAACAATATGTTAGTAGAAAAAATTCTATAAATGTGCTAACCTGGCATTATTCCATACAAAGTACCCTATTGGTCTTAATGATCAATCATTGAAAAATATAACTACCAATTAAAAGATATGAACATATGTAAATATGAAAATATGTTGACCTCCACATTGCGTCCTCTTTATGTTCCCCTTCTAAAGAGATTGATTTACTAGAGGATAAAATCCTTGTGATAGAGTTCAAGAAAAAGAGTGAAAAAACAATCATAAATACACCAACTATTTTCATAGAGACAGGTGGCATGACCTACAATAGTTCAAACAATCTTGCAAGGTTTTCTGTAAGGGGAAATTTTGTCAGTGGTTGATTTTGTAGAGAACGATACTTCTGCTACACGAAAGGAGATATGAAATGAATATTATCAATCTAACTAGGTATATGTACTTGTCCATGTTCTATATAGCCTCGCACTTCTCAATATCGATGGTATGGAAAGAAATGACCATAATTGTCATGTGATCAAAGAGTACCATATCTATATTAGTGATGCTCGTACACATGATACACATTTTATTCAACATTATTTCAACTTAATTTATCGATTATTGAATGTACACAAGGTTTGATTTCATCAACATTGGTTATGGTCAAATGGTATTGAGATCAATTTAAATTATTGCAATCATTTTATTGTTTGTGTTGCCTTCAAAAGAGAACACATATTTTACATATTTGTAATTTTCTTAAGACTGGACATGGAAACAGAGAACACAATGGTGGTAGGCATGTGCAAAACAATCACTTCTAAGGTTCCAGATGGGCCACTTCATTGAAATATTTGTATCATTCCAATAGTGAAAACCAAATTTAAGCCATGAAAATAATCTCGTTGAAACTCAAATCAATATTGAGAGGGGGGGTGAATCAATATTGTATTAAATATCTGTATTTTTCTTTTCTTCCAATAATTTAAGTTACCAATAGTGTGCACTTAATGACAAGAACAAGTAGAAATAAAAATAGTGCGCAGAAATTGAAACAATGCAGAAATTAAACTAACACACTTAATGACAAGCAAAACTAAAAAGCATCACAATGAACATAGTACACCATGATTTTACATGGAAACCCATAAAGGGAGAAAACCACAAATCTTTTCTTCTTCTTCTTTAATAATGCAGGCACCAACCCGTTGCAATGAGAACACCAATTCTCTGCGCGAGCACCAACTCACTGTTTTACCAGCACCTACTGGAAGGAAGCACTTACTCCCTAGATTTATCAGCTCCAAATGAAAGGAGGCTCCAACCCCCTAGTTTTACTAGCACCAAATATAAGGAAGCACTAAATCCCTGGACTAAACACAAACTTAGTGACTTCTCTAACACCAATCTACTGAGAACACCAATTTTCATTATTGAGCACCAACTCAAAAAACCTAGCACCACCCTACCACCTTAGTTTAAAAAAAAATAAACCTTTCAATGCAGACTTGGGGACCTATATTTTTGTTCCTGTAAATAGTTGCAATAGTTTACTTCTCTTCACATCCGTGCACTGCACAATTAGAGTGTATCCATACTTATAGCATTTTTCCCGAGTCCACCTTCCTATATGTGGACATATTACAGTTACAATGTGAACACACTTTGAATATATCAAATTATGTTAGTTATAATTTATCTAAATAAAGTATGGAAGTTACATTGTGGATAACCTTTAACCAAATCAAGATCATGTCAATTACAATAAGGTATGTGGACATATAACGGTTACATTGTGGAAAAAAATCTGTTATCGAACATTCTTTGACTAAATCAAATGGACCAAGTCAAACGAGCAAATTTCCATCACAGTCTTGTCACAATCCATACCGTGCAGACCATACCGCTCAGTTTCATACTACTCGTTGTCACACTATTGCATTGTCACACTGTCTCACACCATTGTACTTTCCATTGTCACACTGTCGCATAGTCACACTGTCACATTGTTGTACAGTCACACTGTCGCACTGTCTCTCTGGCGCATTGCCCACTATCACACTGTCATACTTTCACATTGTCACATCATTGCTCTATTTCACTATCCACTGTCACACTGTCACACTTTCACACTGTTGCATTGTCACAATGTCACACTATCCACTGTCACACTTTCACTGCTTGTGCACCATACTGTATGTGCTATAAAAAAAATGCAATTCATTCCGTCATACTTCTACTGATTGTGTTGTTGCACTCTGTCGCATTGTCACATTATCCACTGTCATACTATTGCACCAACTTCTGATCTTCTTTCTACGACATCCAACACTTTTCTTATTGCGACACATTTCATACTACGTACACACAATACCGCACACATGTTGTTAGCGTCAGAAGTCACTCCCAGATTGCTATCAGGAGCAGAGCCCGACGCCCATTAGTTTTATGTCATGGTTTGTTTATAGATGGGGTGACCGAATAGAAGCCAACTCAAAACGATATCATTTCAACTTCAAAACTAGGTCAGGCATGCGTAGGTGAGTGAGGTCTTATATAACTTCAGACAGTGACTTGTAGTAAAGGGTGAACAGACGGAAGACTTATATGGGAAGAGTGCGAAGGTCTGTTATAAACGATAGGTTTCTAACAGACTGTAGAAGAAGGTATCCAAACGCAAGGTCTTCTTGCACTTAAATACAGAAAACCAGAGAATACAATAATGCAACGATAAATCATTTATCACAACAGAACTGCAATAATTCGCGCGACTCAGTCTATCACGAACTCTCTTAGCATGAGACGAAAATTAGATGGAGTGAGAAAAACTGTCTGTCATAAAACAAGATATCTCATATACATATGCATATCCAACAAACTAGAATGTCTGTTAAAATTTACAGTAGGGAGCTCTTCTCTACCATCGATCCCTTATAAAATGGAAAAAATGCCTACATATACTCTTTCTTTCCTTTCGCCTGGCAGAGGCATCTCAGAACTTTCAATGGATGGCGTCTCCTCAATCAAATCTGTCCTCTGTTCCCCTGTCATACGCCTCTTTAATTCAGCATGGCTCACGCCAGGGGGTAGCTGAGCCCTTTGAATGTTGACTTGGTGTGTGCAGGTTCCTCTGGCGAGTTGAAGACTCAGCGTGGCCTTCCTGAAGAGAACCGGTACAGGGGACCCTCCCGGGTAGACTTTCAGCCGAGATCTCCATACTCTGCAATAAATGAGTGATGTGAGTTTTGAACCATCTTTTCTTTTCTCCATTAATCTCCAGCTGGTACTAGGATTTAACCCGCATTAAATCGGTACCTGGGACCTCACCGTGTCTTCCTGCCTTCAGGATTGTTTCAAATCCCCTCTTCTGAGCCGAAGCGGCTCCTTGGATTCCCTCGGGAATCACTGCTGCAACAACCCGATCCAAAATTCCTTTCCAATCCCTTCACGGCCTCCAACACCTGACTGTGGCCATCCCCAGCTCTGTATCGGGGTTCAGGGTTTCGCGATTCTTACTGTCTAGAACTCCTTACCTCCCCAATCCCCAATTTGCGATGAGCTCCTTTCACACGCGAGCCCTCCTGAGCTTAACTCCTGATGCATATGACCACACCTCCATGACCGTGGCCCTACCCTCCTATCGGGCCTTCAGCTTCCAATTTCCCGATGAGCCCTCCTGTGTCCTTAGCTCCTCCTAGTTAGACCATGGCCCAAGTGACCACTACCACATGCCCTCGACCATACTCTCCATCGGGGTTTTGCGTTTTGCGATGTCAACGAGCACGCATCCTCCGGACTCGCGATTCCCTGAAACCCGATAGCTCATGGTCGTTGACCTGTCAATGGTCCGTTCTCGGCTGCGAAAGCCTGCCACCTGTATTCCACTGGCTCTTGCGGTCCCACACACTAACCGGTGGTTGTCTAGGTATCGCTTCTCGCGATCTCGCGACCCTGGACACAAATCTTTGCAGCTCCAACTCACAACCCTCCGAGTTCGCGACATGCCGATGCACCTTTCGACACTTGTCCCCCACTACGGTCCTTAACTCCATCGGGAAATCACATATCAGGATATCGCAATTCCCGTTGTCATGTGCACGGGACTTTCAATTCCTCGATCCCCGACTCTGTGGGATCTCTCGCCACGTGTCCCTCCTAACGGTCGTTTTTGATCCAGTTGGGAAATCACGGATCACAATTCCTACATGCAAGAGTTTCTTGTCTTCCAAAACTCCGGTTCTCCGATGAACTGAACCCTGACTCTCCTCTGCATACTAGGGCTTAACCCCGGCGCAAATTCTCAAGATCTAACGGCTGATGGGATTTCGTCGATCTCTTCTGTAATATTCTGACCGTCGATTTTCTTTAAGGATGGTTCCCGAATGCTGAAGACAAAACTTTGCCCACTCGCTTGCTTTACTTGCTGCTACAAAATGGGATTCTCTCGTGATGTGCCCAGGTGCTTCCCGTGCAAACTGCAGACCTGGGTACGCCTAGTCCCGAGACAAGAAATATCGCTAACATTAGGCTCCATGGGGGATAGATTCGTCCCTGCGATTCTCTAAGAACTCATTCCGCAGCTTCAGTGCCTCGTTGTTGGGCTATGGAGTCATGCTCAAAACATCCCGCTGCTGAAAATACAGGCCGAAAAAATAAAAGTAACAAAATAAAGCTACATTCCCAAAGGAGCTTATTTATATACAGTCCTAATTCTAATAAAATATTTTACATGGGCTAGGTGAAAGAGAACTTCCACCATAGCCATCCAAGCAGCTTCCTGGATAGAATCTCCTTCCTTCTGTCGATGATCACTAGCAGATAGTGTAACCGTGACAGCAGAACGAATACACTCTCCAACTTCTCCTCATAGGATGGAGTGGAGATGAAATAGGGCGGCTCCAAAGCATAAGGGAAATGCCACTCCAAGTACTCACTCACAGGATCATAGAATGAGTGGCAAATTTTGGAAAATCGACGACAGGCAGCCTCCTCTGCTACACAACTGTTCTCATGTGGCTGAATATATCTGACAAGCATAGGTGAGTGGACAACTGTCGTAGGCTCACTGATCTTGGGTGGTGGTTGCTCGCTGACTGGCTCTGGATAGAAAAAGAAATGCGCGCTCAATCGTTCCTCTGGTTCCTCCTCCTCTTTTCTGTGTACTTCCCCGTCTTGTGAAATGGGAACGGTCTCCCGATCCTTCTCTTCAAACCCAAATGTAAATACATCATGGGAAATGTCATGAAGGAAGAAAGAGCAATCCTCTTATACAATGGCTTATTCATTTAAATCTGAGACAACAGGCTCATCGGGGGCAGATGCTAATGCATCCAAGAAGTCTTCAATAATCTCTTCAAAAGGGATACTTATATCATCTTCCTCAGAGACTGGAAAATCCTCTTCGCTGTCTTCATATTCCAATTTTGCACATTGGGGAGTGGGTAATATCGCCTGCTCCACTGGTTCACTCAGGGAATCCTCTTTCCCCCTGGGATATTCATTGCTTTCATAACCCACCTCAGATGTAGACGAATGGGGAGGATAAAGGAATGATTCCTGATCCAGGTCGTCAGGATTATCCTCACAGCCTATGTCAGAAATGACTTCATTTTGTACAGAGTTGTGGTATCCCTCACCACAGTTATGACAAATTAACTCGGAGGGATAAAACTCCTGACAATAGGCGATGAAAGCTGCATGAAACTCAGAGAGTGAAGAAATGATAGCAGGGGGTAAAGAATGATACCATTTACGTGCATCCCCTGCTAACGAGATCATGAACATCTTAAGTAATGCATCCTCATGATGTATCTCCCACTGACGCATGAGTTCATGAAAATCACTGAGGTTCTGAGCAGGGTTGTCCTCTCCACATTTTCCAAAAAGGGGCAAATAATCGCCCCATTCATTCAGAGAGAGGACAACATTAGGAAAACCAGGAATAGCAGAAAAATTAAAAGGAGCAAACCGGCGAGCAAGGATTTTCTCCATATCGAACCAGTGGAGTCGCCAATTGATCCTTGAATCATGGAGTCGCCAAGTGAAAGATGCGCAGCTTTGAATGTGTCTGGTCCTTGTTCACCATCAAAGGCCAGATCCTAACATGTTGTTACCCCAGGAAGCTTATCAGACTGAGAAAGCAGGTGCTGGAACCTTCTCGAGAAAGATCCTCTGGGTCAGCTTTCAGGTGTGTCAACAGTCGCCACAGCTGAAACAGTGATGTAGAAACCTTGGAGTCGCCACAGTGGAGTCGCCAGGTGCACAGTAGCAATATTGAAGGGCTCTGATGTCTGATGCACCTTCAAAATCAAAGGCTCAATGTCGTTCTGCCCAGGGAAAATCTTCAACTTCGTCCCCGGCAACGGCGCCAGAAATGTTAGCGTCGAAAGTCACTCCCGGATTGCTATCAGGAGCAGAGCCCGACACCCATCAGTTTTATGTCACGGTTTGTTTATAGATGGGGTGACCGAATGGAAGCCAACTCAAAATGATATCATTTCAACTTCAAAACTAGGCCAGGCATGCATAGGTGAGTGAGGTCTTATATAACTTCAGACAGTGAGTTGTAGTAAAGGGTGAACAGGCGGAAGACTTATATGGGAAGAGTGCGAAGGTCTGTTATAAACGACAGGTTTCTAACAGACTATAGAAGAAGGTATCCAAACGCAAGGTCTTCTTGCACTAAAATACAGAAAACCAGAGAATAAAATAATGCAACGATAAATCATTTATCACAACAGAACTGCAATAATTCGCGCGACTCAGTCTATCACGAACTCTCTTAGCATGAGACGAAAATTAGATGGAGTGAGAAAAACTGTCTGTCATAAAACAAGATATCTCATATACAGATGCATATCCAACAAAATAGAATGTCTGTTAAACTTTACAGTAGGGAGCTCTGCTCTACCATCGATCCCTTACAAAATGGCAAAAATGCCTACATATACTCTTTCTTTCCTTTCGCCTGGCAGAGGCGTCTCATAACTTTCAATGGATGGTGTCTCCTCAATCAAATATGTCCTCTGTTCCCCTGTCATACACCTCTTTAATTCAGCATGGCTCACGCCAAGGGGTAGCTGAGCCCTTTGAATGTTGACTTGGCGTGTGCAGGTTCCTCTGGCGAGTTGAAGACTCAGCGTGGCCTTCCTGAAGAGAACCGGTACAGGGGACCCTCCCGGGTAGACTTTCAGTCGAGATCTCCATACTCTGCAATAAATGAGTGATGTGAGTTTTGAACCATCTTTTCTTTTCTCCATTAATCTCCAGCCGGTACTAGGATTTAACCCGCATTAAATCGGTACCTGGGACCTCACTGTGTCTTCCTGCCTTCAGGATTGTTTTAAATCCCCTCTTCTGAGCCGAAGCGGCTCCTTGGATTCCCTCGGGAATCACTACTGCAACAACCCGATCCACAGGTCCTTTCCAATCCATTCACGGCCTCCAGAACCTGACTGTGGCCATCCCCGACTCTATATCGGGGTTTGGGGTTTCACGGTTCTTGCTGTCTAGAACTCCTTACCTCCCCAATCCCCGATTTGCGATGAGCTCCTTTCACGCGCGATCCCTCCTGAGCTTAACTCCTGACGCATATGACCACGCCTCCACGACCGTGGCCCTACCCTCCTATCGGGCCTTCAGCTTCCAATTTCCCGATGAGCCCTCCTGTGTCCTTAGCTCCTCCTAGTTAGACCATGGCCCAAGTGATTGCTACCACATGCCCTCGACCATACTCTCCATCGGGGTTTCGCGGTTTGCGATGTCAGCGAGCACGAATCCTCCGGACTCGCGATTCCCCGAAACTCGATAGCTCATGGTCGTTGACCTGTCAATGGTTTGTTCCCCACTGCGAAAACCTGCCACCTGTATTCCACTGGCTCCTGCGGTCCCACACGCTAACCGGCGGTTGCCGAGGTATCGCTTCTCGCGATCTCGTGACCCTGGACGCAAATCTTTGCAGCTCCAGCTCACGACCCTCCAAGTTCGCGACATGCCAATGCGCCTTTCGACACCTGTCCCCCACTACGGTCCTTAACTCCATCGGGAAATAGTGTATCGGGATATCGCGATTCCTGTTGTCATGTGCACAGGACTTTCAGTTCCCCGATCCCCGACTCTACAGGATCTCTCGCCATGTGTCCCTCCTGACGGACGGTTTTGATCCAGTCGGGAAATCATGGATCGTGATTCCTACATGCAAGAGTTTCTTGTCTTCCAAAACTCCGGTTCTCCGATGAACTGAACCCTGACTCTCCTCTGCATACTAGGGATTAACCCTGACGCAACTTCTCGAGATCTAACGACTGACGGGATTTCGTCGATATCTTCTGTAAGATTCTGACCGTCAATTTGGTTTAAGGATGGTTCTCGACTGCTGAAGACAAAACTTTGCCCGCTCGCTTGCTTTACTTGCTGCTACAAAATGGGATTCTCTCGTGATATGCCCAGGTGCTTCCCGTGCAAATTGCAGACCTAGGTACGCCTAGTCCCGAGACAAGAAATATCACTAACACATGTCATCTACATCTTCACATGATACTACGCACACATCAACTGTGTTGTTTCTGGAGACTCCACTGATTCATGATACCATGCACACATCAACTGCACTATTTCTGCAAAATCCATTGAGTCATGATAATGCGCACACATCAAGTGCATTGTTTCTGCAAACTCCATTGAGTCATTATACTGCACACACATCAATTGCGTTGTTTCTGCAGACTCCATTGAGTTTGACATCAATGGAAACTATGTTCAACAAACTCCCCCTTTCGCATTGATGGAAACTCTACTGTTGAGATGCTCCCCCTTGTTGTATGCTCCTTTTTGTCGCAACTCTATTTTTCTCCAACTTTGACATCGATGGAAAAGGGAACTTTCCTACCGACTGTGCAAATCCTAAGTGTTGGGTAGGTATTATATTCTTTGCATGTTTGTGTGTGGGTGTGTAAGATATGACAAATGCATCTGACGATCCCTCTAGTAGTGCTCTTTTTTTTGTGTGCGTCGAGCGCTTTCCTAGGGGGGGTAGGTATGCCCCCCCCCTGGTTACGTGCAGTGTTCAGAAATGGGCGGTAGCCCGGGGTTCGAGGCAACGCCCCCCTTTTTTTTTTGGGCGGTTTTTGCTATTTTTAGCGGATTTTGCTATTTTTAGCATTTTTGTAAATTAATCCCGGATTAAGGGATTAGGGTTTTGGTATCTACAGAATACCTAAAAACATTGTATATATATTGTATAGTGAATGGTGAAATTTGATATAATGAATATAAGAAAGGTTTTCGCGGTTGAGGGTTTCCGGTATAAAACTTTGTGTACTATGTGAATGAGCCATTGATTAATTTATGGTTTGATTAAGAATCTATATGCATTGCTTTACTGCACAGGTTTAAAACTTACACTGAGAGTGTCTCCCCCTGAGTCTGGGTAGCCTCAAACCTATAGTGAAGGTTTATACATTTGAATTTGGAGTGGGAAATATTCCCAACTTCTCTTTGAGGTACTCAAAAGAGTCCCTAGGTAATGGCCTGGTAAATATATCTGCAATCAAGTCTTTGGAAGGAACATATTCTAATTTAACCACCCGATATTGAACCTGTTGTCTAAGAAAGTGATACTTGATGGGAATATGCTTAGTTTTAGAGTGTTGAACAAGATTTTTGGAGAGATTTATAACACTTGTGTTTTCTCACATTATGGAAACAGGTTGCTCACATGGAACTTGAATATCCTTAATATTGGTCTTTATCCATAACACTTGTGTACAATAGGATGTTGCAACTATATACTCTGCTTTAGCTGTAGAGAGGGAAATATAAGTTTTTTTCTTGCCGAGCCAAGATACTAAACAACTACCAAGTAAAAATGCACCTCCGCTAGTGCTTTTTCTATCATCAATACTACCTGCCCATTTTGTATCTGTATAAGCTCTAAGAAAAATGTCTTTAGTTTTTGGATACCATAGTCCATAATTACTAGTGCCTTGCAAATGCCTAAATATTCTTTTGACTGCAAGAACATGAGTATCCTTGGGATTTGACTGAAACCTGCCTACCAAACCAACAACTTGCATGATGTCAGGACTTGAAGCTGTGAGATAAAGGAGACTGCCTATCATGGATATATACATGGTTTGATCTACCTCTAAAGCATCATCATCCTTGGTGAATTTGCAACTGGTAGTCATAGGAGTACTTACTGGTGCACAATTTTCCATTCCAAACTTTTTCAAAATTTCCTTGAGATGTTTACTTTGGGGGATATAAATTCCTTTTTCGGATTGATGAATTTGCAAACCAAGGAATAAAGAGAGTTCTCCTAACATGGACATCTCAAACTCTTGTTGCATTACAGCTGCAAACTTCTTACTCATCAATTCAATATTGCTACCAAAAATAATTTCATCAACATATACCACAATAATTAACAAATCATTACCTTCATCCTTGATGTATAAGTTACTATCAACAACTCCCTTTTTGAATCCTTGCTAGTGTAAATACCTGTCTAATATGTAATACCAAGATCTTGGAGCATGTTTTAGCCCATACAAATATTTCTTTAATCTGTAGATATACTCCTTTTTGTCAGTTAGAAAAAATCCTTCTGGTTTCTCCACATACACTTCTTCCTCGGGATCACCATTTAAAAATGCTAATTTGACATCCATATGATAAACTTTCAATTTTTTGTAGCATTCAAAATCCAAAAACATCCTGATGGTTTCAATTCTTGCAACATGGGAAAACGTTTCATCAAAGTCCACTCCTTCAACTTGAGCATACCTTTTGCATACCAATTTAGCCTTGTTTCTAACTGTCTGTCCATCTTCATTCAACTTGTTTCTGTATACCCATTTAGTTCGAATTGAATTCTTGTCTTTTGGTCTTGGAACAAGATCCCATGTCTATTTTTTCTCTATTTGTTCTAGTTATTCATTCTTAGCTTTGATCCAATGATCATCCTATATTGCTTGCATAAATTTGTGGGGTTCAATCATGGAAAGCAGTGCAAAGATTGCAGAGGTAGATGTATCTATAAGTTTTCTTCCAGTTAGTACACCTGTCTCCTTATTTCCAAGAATTTGACTTTCTCGATGATGTTTTTGAACACACCTTGATGGAGTCTTTGGTTGTGATGTTTCCATTCTTTCCCACTCTTATGAATCCTCTTCTTCTTTATTCCCATTTATGTTGTCATTTTGTGGTTCATTGTTCACCGGTTCTTCATCTGAGTCAACATGATACTGTAGTCTCATTGGCTGACATGTTCCTTCATTTACCTTTACATCAATATTCTCAACTATATTGTGGAGCCTTTTGTTGTAGCATTTGTATCCTTTACTTCTAGAGAAGTATCCCAACATGATACCTTCATCTTCTCTGGAATCAAACTTTCCTAAGTTATCTTCATTTCTTTTAATGTAGAATTTACTTCCAAATATTTTGAAGTGATTTATTGATGTTGGTCTACCATGCCACAACTCATAGGGCGTTTTATCATTGTTTACTCTTATGTGTGCTTTGTTGAGGATGTTGACAAAATTTTTAACAAATTCTCCCCAAAAGATTCTAGGTACCTCTAATTCATCAAGCATGGCTCTGTCCATCTCTTGAACTATTATGTTCATCCTTTCCAAGACTCCATTCTGCTGAGGGGTTCTGGAAATATAAAACTATCTCTTAATCCCATGTTTTTCACATAAAATATTGAATTCATCAGATGTGAATTCTCCTCCTCTGTATGACCTTAGGAATTTGATTGTGAAGTCCATTTCATTTTCTACCTGAGCCTTGAATATTTTAAAAGTTTCAAAAGCTTCAAATCTATGCCTCAACAATCCCACCCAATCCATTCTGGTATAGTCATCAATTAACAAAATGAAGTATCTTTCACCTCTGGGGTATTGTGTACTAGTAGGGCCACAAATATCCGTATGAATAAACTCAAGAGGTTGAGTGGTGGAGTGTTCTCTTTCCTTGAATTGAACTCTTGACTATTTTCCAAACTAACATGACTTGCAAATAATATTCTCGGGTTTGGAGATTTTAGGAATATCTCTTACAAAATATTTCCCTCCGAGCTTAACAAGCTGATAAAAACTGAGATGACCTAGACTTCTATGCCAAAAACAACTCTCATCAGTTTTACCAATGCAACATTTTTCTTTGCCTTCTTCTAAAAAATACGCATTCCCTAAAGTTATGACTGCCTTTACCACAATCTTCCTTGTATTTGCATCCATTACCTTACAACCTCTTGAATGAAAAAGAACAATGTGTCCTTGGTCACACATTTGACTTACACTCAATAAGTTATGTTTTAGACCATCTACATACAACACATTTTGTTCTTTGGTCTTTCCATTTTTATGTTCATCTAAAATAACTGTCCCTTTTCCTCTAATTTCAGTTGGAGCTTTGTTTCCAAAAGTGACATTACCACCTTTTTCTTCAGTTAAGAATTCAAACTTAATTTTAACTCTTGTCATGTGCTTGGAGTAGCCACTGTCAATGTACCATTTATTTTCTTGATTGTTGGCATATAGAGCTAGTCCAAAATTTTCTTCATTTTTGTTTTTCTTCCTCCAAACCTTGGTAAAGTCTTATTTTTTGTCTTGCTTAAAGATAGGAAACAACTTGCTTCTACATTCACTTGCTTTGTGTACAAAATTATTGCATATGTGGCACTCTATGTCATTCAGTAAAGGAGAGAAAGACTTTTGAACCATAGCCTTTTGATATATTTTTTATCTTGTTCTTATATTTTTTGTTGTATCTAAAAACTCTACAACTTACAGCCTTATGTCCAAAATTTCCATAAGAGAAACAATATCCGTAAAATAAATTTGGATGCCTTGGAATAAAAATCTTACTTGTGGGAATTGATCTTTTTCTGCCAACTTGATAATATTCAGACTCCTGTTGCTTTCTTGCTTCATAATAGGGATGATTTAGTTTGAAATGCCTCTTCTTTTCATATTTTTCATTGATTGCCTAACTGTTGTTTCCCTTGAGAGCATTTGCATAACTTGTAGCCTTTCCACTGGTTGACTTGTTGGTGCTTGATTCACCTTTGACAATTTTCAAAATTTCTTTATATCCTAGCCCTGTCTTGTCATTTGGTGACCTTTGATTGCTCATGATGTTATCTAGAGTTTCAGATCCATTTATGAGTTTTATTTGAATCTTGAATTTCTCTAAATCTTTTCTTAAGACAACTATTTCAACTTCTAGCTTGTCAAATGTATTCTCCTTTTCTTTTATTTGATTTATCAATACTTCTTCTTTTCTTTTGGCTTCTTCCATATGGATTTTTAAGATGACTATTTCTTCACTAAACTCATTGTATTTTTCTTTGTAGACCTGTAAATGTTCTTTTCTTAGTCTGTTCTTTTTCTCAAGTCAGGAAATTTCCTCCAGAGCACTAATGAGTTCTCCTTCCATGTCTACCACACCTTCACACTCTTATGTGTTTGTTTGATCAGATTTGTGTTGTTCCAAATCCATGAGAAGTTTTTCATCCTGAATTATATTGGGTTCATCTTCTTCTTCTTCAAAATTGTTGCTATCCTCCTTTGAATAAAAACTATTCCTTTAAAAAAAAAATTAAATCACTAGGTTTATCCTTGCCTTTTCTTTCCTTTTCATTGATGCTATTTCTTTTGACTGGACACTTAGAAGAAAAATGACCAATTTAACCACAATGAAAACATTTAAATGGTAACATACCTTTATATTTACTAGAACCTCTCTTCAATTTTATTACAAAGTTAGCTTCTTCTTCATCTGAGAAGTGTTCTGATGAATTGTGGTATTGAGATGTTGATGATTTGACTGAAGCTTTGAAGACTACATCCTTTAGATATGGCTGATCCTTTTTAGTACTCATCTCATAGGAAATCAATATTCCATGTAGCCTATCCATAGTTAGTTTATCTAGTTCATGCATAGAAAAGACTTTTGAATCAAATCTTAAGGGAAGAGATCTCATAACTTTCTGAACTACTACAACTTCTTCAATGTTTTCACTCAACCCTTTCATAGTGTTTATAGTTTCATCTAATCTGAGAAAGAAACTTGCAACATTCTCATCTTCACTCATCCTTAGACTTTCAAGTTGCATTGTGAGGGCTTGAAGTTTGGACAATTTTACTTTCTCGTCAGCTTCATAATTGTTTACCAGTTTGTCTCATATTTCCTTTACCGATTCCAGCTGCATCACTTTAACAAACTTTGTTTCTCCAAGTCCACCTTGAATGAAATTCATAGCTCTAACATTGTTTTAGTAAATTTTTTTACCATCTTCATCAGTTGGAAGAGTTGCTAGGATTTTATAACCATCTACCACAATCTACCATATTTCCATACCAAGGGACAAATAGGTCTTCATTCTGATTTTCCAAAAAGAAAAATCTGTTCCATTGAACAAAGGAGGTCTGGTTGAAGAAAGAAAAACATATTGACTTGCCATATTCTCTGTGTGATCTGGGTTCCAAATATTGGATTGTTACTGAAGGAACCTAACTCTGATACCAATTGTTGAAACTCACAACCATACTGAGATGGGGGGGGGGGTGAATCAATATTTTATTAAATTTCTATATTTTTCTTTTCTTCCAATCATTTAAGTTATCAATGGTGCACACTTAATGACAAGAACGAGTAGAAATAAAAATGATTCACATAAATCAAAGCAATGCATAAATTAAACCAACACACTTAATGACAAGAAGAAATGAAAAGCATCACAATGAACATAGTACACCATGATTTTACGCAGAAACCCATAAAGGGAGAAAACCACAAATATTTTCTTCTTCTTCTTTAATAATGCAGACACCAACCTGTTACAATGACAACACCAATTCTTTGTGTGATCACCAACTCACTGTTTTACCAATCTTCACCACTGAGCACCAACTCAGACAACCTAGCACTACCCAACCACCCTAGTTTCAGAAAAAATAAACCTTTCAATGCAGACTTGCGGACCTGTATTTCTATTCCTGTAAATAATTGTAGTCTTTTACTTCTCTTCACTTCCACACACTTCACAATCATAGTGTATCCATACTTATAGAATTTTTCCCAAGTCCACCTTCCTATATGTGGACATATTAAAGTTACAATGTGGACACACTTTGAATATATCAAATTCATGTTAGTTATAATTTGTCTAAATAAAGTATGGCGGTTACATTGTGGACAACCTTTGACCAAATCAAGATCTTGTCAATTAGAATAAGGTATGTGGACATATAACGATCGCATTGTGGACAAAAATATGTTATCGGACATTCTTTGACTAAATCAAATGGACCCAGTCAAATAAACAAATTTCTGTCATAGTCCCATCACAGTCCATACCACGTAGACCATACCGCTCAGTTCCATACTTCTCATTGCTGCACAGTTGCACAGTCGCACTATCACATTGACATTGCACTGTCACGTTGCCGCACACCATTGCATTGTCCACTGTCACACTATCGCATAGTCGCATTGTCGTACTGTCGCATTGTCGCACTATCACATTATTGCTCTAGCTCATTGTCCAATGTCACACTGTCACACTTTCACATTGTCGCATTGTCACACCATTTATTTGTTGCACTATCTACTGCCACATTGTCACACTTTCACACTATCACACTGTCACAATGTCGCTTTGTCGCACTATCCACTGTCACACTGTCACACTTTCACTGCTTGTGCACCATAATGTATGTGCTATAAAAAACCGCACAATTCATTATGTCATACTTCTACTTCTTTTCTTGTTTCACTCTGTCGCACTGTCTGTTAAGTACCTAAACCAGATCTGCAAATATACTTTAGAAATAACCAAGAATAAATCATAAATCATTCACCATAACATGAACACAAGAAATAGAGAAAACCCTTAAGGTAGGGCAACACCATACAATGGATCCTATTATGGAAGGGATCCTCTCCTGTTCATTTGCCTCTTCGAGGGGGCATCCTCCTATTGAGCTACCGCTCCAAATACAATACTTCTCTTCATGTCTCATTACATTGCTTGAACCC
>ML781016.1:1113456-1166251 GCA_009831015.1 Picea engelmannii | reverse complement strand
TAATAGTGAGGATCCATTTTCTATTTTGATTGGAGAAGAATATGGCTTGATACATTCTTCCTTCAGAACCTCCTACCATAAACCAATTTATGAAATGAACTCCATACTATTTTGGATGCTAAAGCATTGGAAAAATGCCAAGGTCTTTCAGTCCCCAACCCCCACAAGCTTTAGGTTTCACACATAGTAGACCGTTTCAACAAATGAATTGCATCCATTTTCATTTTTCTCAACCCTAAGAATATTCTAGTTAGTGAGAGAGCAACAAAAACTGGAATAGTATCAATCACACTTTTGATCAATATTAGTTAACCTCCCAAAGAAATCCGTCTTCCTTCGAATAATAATTTGATTTCAATTAAAATCCTAGGTATTCAAAATCAATTAATTGAAAATGGTAAGAGATGAGGGGTGATCCATTTTCTAACCCATATAAATTGATGAAAGATAAATGTAGATTTTGTGACCTTTTTTTTCATTCCAATAGAAAAACATAATTATTTTAGAATTCCATCAATTATTTTTCCTTCTTTTCCTTAATTGGATCCAAAAATTTAAATTCATTAGCCAACAAAACGTGTGAAATATAGAGTTTACATGCAATTTTTGTTCCTTTATGGTTACCAACAAGTTTCTATTTATGAAAGGATCCTCTCAAACTATCTGCAACTAACCAACATGAACAATGGAGGGACATCCATGATTGAGTTCTCTAGAGGGATTGAAAAAAGACCATGTCAGATACCCACTATGGAAATTAAAACTTTTCACCCATTTTCTTCTTTTCTCTGAAGGATAGAATTCCCCCGAGTCCTTACGGGACCTGATACAGACCCTGCCATCCCTTAACCACACTCATCTGGTCGACGGCTATGGCCACAGGCCTAACCAGTATGGTGTCCTTTCGCTCTTCACGGTGCTACCAGAGCATCGAGTTTTTCAACTCTGATAAACCTTGAAAGTCAGCGATGGTTTGACTTCCTTTTTGCACTTCTCGCATCTCGCCACCTCGCTAGTTGGGGCATCGAACCTTCGTACTCCTACCTCACAAACCTCCGAGATGCGAGAATTCAATAGAATGTTGACTCCTTCCCAGGCGACGCGTGTCCAGCTGTCGGCCACGCGGGCCCCACCTGATGGATGTACCACGTGTTCTCATGAGCCTCGACTCTCGACACTTTGTGACTTCGTGGGTTGAAGCACCCAACCCTTGCACTCTCTTCTTGCGAAACCCCGAGATGCAAGATCCCGAACTCGGATCTCTTCCGGACTCCACCAACCCTAACCGCCTTGCAACTCTGCAAGATCCAACGGTTATCGTCTGTTCGCCACTTCTATCTCGAAGTGTCTCTGCCATCCGTTTCTTCTCTCTTCTACGCGCGTTTGGACGTACATTTTTGACGACCCAGATCTATTTCACTCCAGCTAATCTAACGACAATTGTAGCTCTTCCTTGAGCATGCACTTCTCTTTCTTCTCCTTGTAAGATTTCTTAAGTATCAAAGGTTTCGGCCTTTGCTTCTCCTCTGCAACCTTCACAGCTATGGATCCATGCACAAAACGACACTATCCCTCCCAGGCTTCTCTACTATGAAGCCGTGAAAGGTTTCCTCAACCTCTGTGAATCCCTACAGGGTCTGTGCATCTGACCAGGTGCTATCTGTCCTGAGCTTCGTCAACTATGAGGGACTTGGGAGATTTGCACTCGTTCTCCTGGGTTTGACTCTTAAAAGAGTCTTCAGCACATCTATTGCTATCCTTTGTCAAGTCTAGAACTTGAGTGGGTCTCGGTCTCTACTTTCTTTACAGGGAGCCTATGCATAACTGCACTACCTCTCCTGAGCTATGTCTTTAACGCTACTTGTGAAAACAAAGGAAAGGGGTTGAGGCATTTAACGCCCCCTCTTCTCCTTCCAATCTAACGACCATGAATGACCACAGATCTTCCGATAGGATCTCTCCCGTCAAACGATACTTATCCCTACACAGCCATCTCGGGATTTCAGGAGGATCATTCCTCCTCGTGTAGGGTTACTAAGGCCTTGCGCCTTCACATCCTCTTCCCAGGTTCTTGATGGGCTTTTCAAGGAGGGTATCTCTATGGGGAGGTTTACCTAGGGTACTATCTGAGGTAGATAAGGGTATGTCTCTCTTGAGAACCAGACGTGAAGTTTGAATTAGATCAGTATGCATATAAATAGAGATTTATGAAAACATAAGCCATATGTAGTCCTTCCATTATAAACATGCAACTACCAGTATTGATCAAAACACCATACATACATTCTTGCACTGAAATCATTCACAATTTCACAGCTTATGAGCATAAATGTCAGAATACATATATATTTCAATATGCCAGAGACAAAACACTTATCAGAAAAACACCAGAGGTGATGCAACTGCTGAGAGGGGTGCTCGTTTCCACCCAACCGTAGGCTCAACGAATCCCAACGGATTTACCACTAGCCACCTCCGAGCTGAAACCACGATGCTGCGAGACTGCGTCTCTGTCTGCCAGTGAATGAGAACAAAGGCTACTCTCCTTCTTCTTTTCTATCGCTCACTCTACATATTTTTCCAGAGTTCTTCCTCCCTCTCGTCTGCCCGCGATCGCATAGTCCTCCTGCCTTTTTCCTTTCCAGCGAGGTTGCGTGTGGCACGATCTCCCTCGTGGTGGTCAGGTGTTAGGACCCCATGGATGGGCGGTTTTACCCCCATCCCTCATTACGCGTGAGGAGCCATCCACCTACCAACCTGCGAGTAATTAATTTCAGGCCAACGAGCCGCTCTTGGTTCTCTGGGCCAGTGAAGACCAAATACGGTATTGGTTTTCAGTGGAAGTTAATGCCACCATTCCAGGTGCCTTCCATCACCTTTATCCAACCATCGTGGTCTCTTTTTCAGCATATTCCCCTCTCAGCAGTTCTGCAATATATATTCATAATATTATTCACATTCATCAGCCTTTTTCACAAGGTCTATTCACATTACACATTTTTTTGAGTTTGCCACAATACTTGGCCAGTATAGTTATTTTTACAGACTGGGGGAAACAGGGTGTTACAGACCAAGCTAATCAATTAATTAGTACAGATAAATCCATAGAAGAATAACTATTTTTGATCCAAGAAATAACGTGGGGATGTATTGCTACATGTGTAAGAATCAATTTGAGATAAACTCAATTAACCTTGTCAAAATATTTGGATAATTCTAACATTTTTTCCCCATAGAAAAATGTAATTTTTATTCACATATATAACAAAAATTACATATTTTAGGTGCATAGAGAACTTATATATAGGTCTTCCCCTTAGATCTATGTCAAAAACGATTCTTCAAAAATTGAAGCTTAAAATATTTATCCATTAGGACAAAGAATATAGACCGTGAAAGAGACATCCCTCTCTTTCGAAAGAAAAACCTATCCCTCAAAATGTTTTACATAAGAAAAAAAACTTAAAAACTTTCACATAGGATCCAAGAAGTGTATAAAAACATTTACATCCTAACCAAAAATACCATTACATATTATAAAGGACAAAATTTAGAGAAATGGTGAGTTACCATCTCTAAACTCCATCGAAGTCATCTAGCCTTCATTTATTTGTTTTCACTCCTTTGAAAGCATGTCAACCACTGTATTAAGTTCTTTATAAACTTGAGTGAAAGAAATGGAGTCAAATATGGCACTGATCTCTCTAAGACTCTCCCCAAAGGCATGCACATGAAATTGTTGGGTATGTGTTATATTCTTTGCACAACCAACCCCACACACATTTTGTTGTGCCAGGAGTAGCAGGGCGGGGGGGGGGATGAGCCCCCAAATTGTTTTTGGGCAGTTTTTGCATCCATTATTTTAATGGTTTTCAACACACGGTTTTTTATTTTAGTAGTTTTTTTTCATTAATTGGATTGGTTGTCATTGATGTCAACCCTTGAAGCAAGTCCAGTAGAAAATTCTGGTAGCTCGAATAGTATGGTTAAGGGAATTAATCTTGTTTGATGTATATTGGTATGAATAATAGTATATTTGTAGGTAATAATATTCTAGATGGATAGTACATGTCATGCCATTTTCGGTGATATGTGGAACATCACATAACTCCTTACGGTTAAAGAATTATGGCCTTGTGAAGTTGGAGAACCCTCTTGAGTTATCTAGAAGCCCCTAGAAGGTCAAATAAATCAAATTATTCTAGAAACTCCTAGAAGAAATTGACTAGTCATAATGGGTGAAACTAGGAGTTAATCATGGGTTAAGTTGTTGCAATAGGAAAATAATTAAAAATAAATTACTTGCAACTAGAAATGGAGATTTTACTATTTATGGATAAAATGGTTATAAGTGGACAAGTGGTTAGAAGTGGGCTAGCCCTAAAAAGAAGGAAGTTGGGTTAAGTTGGTTAGAAGGTAACCCCTTGAGGAAGCTACATGGAAGTATAAATAAGAGAGTGAGGCTCTCCTATTAGCACCTATTGAGAACATTGAATATCTATTATTGTGTAAGGCTTATTGAAGGTAATCATTGATACATATGAAGTTACGTAAGTCTGAGGTTGTACGAAGGGTTGACGATGAAAGTTTCAAAATTGCATAAATACTAAAAAACCCTAGTTTTTGAGGTGTACGTGGGATGGAAGTATAACATGGCACGTACATGTGGGAAAAACCATGAAAGATTGAGTTGTTGAGGGTGCCAGGTTCTCAGAGTCTGAAAGCAAGCTCCCAGGAAGGTCTACAGTGATTAGGTACAACAAATCTATATACAGATTCAAAAGGTATGTCGTATTCTTATGTGTAGTTGGATATTGTTGTCTTCATGAGATATGGTTATGGGAGTTTGAGGTTTTGCCATAGAGAGGGTGTTGGCTATATGACACTTATGGTATGAGCTAGATATATAGAAATGCAACACTGGTATGTTGGTATTATTCATTGGTTCATCTTGTTGGTTCAAGTGTTGAGACATAGTTTGTATTTCTTGGTACATGGTTGAGGGTTTTGGTTGTGAAGGTGTTTGTATGTTGTGAGGTTGCATATTAGTAAGGGTTTAATGTCTAGTCCATGTGAGGATTATTACATGTGTTCATGATTGTACACACATGTATGGCAAATGACTAGAGAGACATAGATGCACTTGGTTAAGGGATGTATAAGATGATGTATGCACATGGAACAACTATAGATAAGACACAGTGATAGGTTGCAGGTTGATGTGACAGAGGCAACAAAGTGTTTGAAGTTTCAGAAAAGGTGAAAACCCTATCTTACTGAAGGTATATGCAGGTTGTAGTATAGACATGCCACGTACATACGCAGGCTGTAGTATAGACAAGGCACATACATACACGAGATGCAACATATATAGGTTGTGTAGCTGTTGGGTTTTGTTGGTACAGGATAAGTACATGTATAGGTTGGTTACAGGTCAGTGGCACATGTTGGTTACAGGTTGTTAGTACAGGTTTACAATGGTATATCTCATAGTGACAGTGTGGCAGTGGTTTCATGATTTGAAACTTGTATTTCAGGGTGGCAGGATGGGGCAAGGATAGGTGGTTGTAGCCACCTTCTGGTTGTAGCTGAAGAACATAGGGAGTTGTAGCCTCCTTCTGGTTGTAGCCAGAGAATTGGGGAGTTGGAGATTCCCTCAGGTTCTATCCTAAAAATATAGGGAGTCGAAGCCTCCTTCCAACTACAACTGGAGAAGAAAGGAAGTTGGTGCTTCCAATGAATGTAATTCTTAAAGACATATAAGAAAAATCATTATGTGGTTTTCTCCCGTATTGGGTTTCCAAGTAAAAATAATGGTGTACTATGTATGTGTATGATTGTTCATTGTTCATGGTTTATTTAATCTGTGCTTGTTGAATGATAAAGGTATATTGATCATAAAGATAAATAACACTTACATATTGTGGTTAAAAGGGATAAAAATATCTATTACTGATTCACCCCCCCTCTTAGTAATCCAACAATTGGTATCAGAGCAAGTTCCTTCAGAAATTCGTTTAACCACTGAAAGGTAGATCATGGAGAGAAACAGTATGATGCAGACCCCCCTTCTCTCCTCGGGGTTTCTTGAGCTCTCGGTCAAGGATCATTAATTATTCTTGAGTTGGATCAACTCCTTGGGACCTTGTTGGTCTCAAACTCAAAACATGGACCCTATTATCTCCCTCAGGGTTTTCATGGCCATGATCTGATTGTTACCAACCTATCCGTCGATCGACGATTCACATAAATTATGGGCTGCCAACGTGCTCAATCTTTCTCAGAGAGATCTACCTCCGCAATCGACAAAGTGCTTACCCAACTTCCATTAAATCGTGGTTGTTGATCCCCTGTCTCGACAAGATCAATGGTCCTAGCAAATTGTGGGCTGCGAACTAGCACGCTCGCTAAATTTTTCTCCATTCCCCGCAATGATTCCTCACCGTCAATTTTCCCTTCTCAGATCGACGGTCGAGATCCACTTCGGGACTTCGTGCTTAGGGTGCCTCAAATTTCCCCACACTCACTTCCTCCTGGAGTGCTTTCACCTGAAGTCCACGATTTGTTGACATGCGTCTCCCACAGATCAACGACTATGGTTGACTTCAGCTCTTTGGGCTTCAGGAGTTTCAAACTCTCCGCACTTTCTTGCCCTCGAGTTACTTCCATCCGAAGTACAAGATTTGTTAACGCATGTCCCTCTGGATCTGACACTATCCTCTTCGTCTCTTCGGGCTTCGGGAGTTTCAACCTCCTACACACTCATTCCTCCCAGAGTGATTTCGCCCAAAGATGACAGATTCTCACCACGTGTCCTCTGCAATAGATGGTTGCGATCTGCTTCAGCCTTCAAGACTTCGGGATTTTGTCAAAATCCGTGCTTGGAATCCTCTGAAGTGAAATTTCCAAAAATCTCAGATCCGTCGACACGTACTTCCTGGAAACCAATGGCTTGGATCTACTTTGGCCTTCATATCTTCGGCGATTTTTCTTTCTCCTTATCCACAAAACTTTCGAAGTGATTTCACTCTGGAGTTAGGGATCTTCCACCACCTGTCCCTCTGTTCAGGACTTCAGCGAATACTCGCTCCTATGTGCACACAAAGACTTAAAACTCGTGCACCTTTCCCAGATCCAATGATCTAGAATGATCCCACTCCCTCCTGGATGGATCTTAGTCGATGTTTTGTGAAACCTTTAGAGCTTCACTCCCTTTGAATATTTATCCCCGCTATCTCTCTTGAGATTTATCTCTTGGTCCCTTTGACTCCTTAGAGGGTTATTTCCACACTTAATCGTACTTCGGATCTGTGCACTCCTTGCAGCATCTCCTTTTCACTCCTTGCAAAGGAAAGTTTCACTATCTCTTCTGGGCTTATGAGTCGAAGCAGACTCTATCACTCCTTGCAGCAGGTTCTCACACGAGACTTAAGTTCTTGCGGGTGACTATGCACACCTTGCAGCAGTCCCTTTGTGCTCCTTGAAAATAGAAGTTCCACACTATCTCTTCTAATCTTCTGAGTCAAAACAGACTCTGTCAACGCACTCCTTGCAGACTGTATGCACACCTTGCATGAACTCAATAAAGAGAAATAATCGAAACTTATCCAAACACTTCACAGTTTCATATACTCAACAACATAACTCATTCATTCATGAAACAAAATAATAGGGAATTGTAAACAGTATCAAAACCATGCATTTGGATCAATTTTCCTCTGTTATATTCATTCAAATGTAAATGGCCACAGCTATGATAAAACAAGAACTAGAAATTCGGAAACAACTAAATCACAACAATCTCCTACTAATTTGTAGCAGCCTCATTCGGGCATACAACACCTCTATTTATCCCAGAGGGTTCTTAGGGTTCCCTCCGACTACTCGTCTTCTCGAAAAAAAAACTAACTACTACTTAAGTTCTGTTACATTAAAGTCTAGGAGTGAAACTCCTAGATCACTTGTGATCATTTTTCTCCCAAGCGTTTGATCTTCTTCAGTTTCAATTAGTTCAAAAAAACATTGACAGGAAATGACATCATTTAAGATTCCAAAATAATTCAAAAGGCATGTTATGGCGCTGAGTTGTCCCTCCACGTGTGCTTGCTAGCGATGCTCCTGCATCACAATATGTATAAAAATGGAATACCACATTTTGATGGACATAACTATGCATTATGGAGCAGAATGATGAAAACATATGTACAAGCAGAGGGATTTGAGGTTTGGAAATCAGTTGTAGATGGATATAAAGAACCAATAGTTCCCCCAAAAAATGACAATGGAAGGAAACTCAGTCTAAATAACTCAAAAGACAAAAATGCACTTCTGAATGGTCTTGGTGATTTGGTATATGGAAAATTTATGCATTGCAACTCCGTAAAGGATATTTGGACAAACTTCATAATGTTTATGAAGGAGATGAAAAATTCAAGGAAACAAATCTTCAAACTTACAGAGGTCAATTTGAACAGTTGAAGATGAAAAAATATTTGAATATTGCAACTTACTTCTTCCGATTTGATGAAACAATGAATGCAATCAGAGGTTTGGGAGAAGAAGTGGATGAATCTATAATTGTTCAAAAGGTACTAAGATCTCTTCCAATGAGATTTGATCCTAAGATATCAACACTAGAAGAAAGAACAAATCTGGATTCAATAATCATGGATGAACTACATGGAATTTTCATAGCCTATGAAATGAGAACCGAACAAGAGAATCCAATTAAGAAAGAAGCAACATTCAAAGCATCCAAGAAGTCAAAGAAAAGGGGAAAAATAAGATAGCAACAATAGTGAAATATCAGAAGACGATGAATAAGTAACCAGCTTTGTCATAAGATTGAAAAAGGGAACCAACGACAAATATAGAGGTAAGATTCCATTGATTTGTTTTAATTGTGATGGTATTGGTCGTTTTTATAACAAATGTCCCCATAAGAAAAATATAAGAAATGAAGAAGATGATTCAAATAGAAAACAAATGTACAAAGGCAAGAAAATAAAAAAGAAATTCTTCAAGAAAATATTTTTCAAAAAAGAAGATAACACCTCATCAGACGAAGATGAAGACAGTGGAAGTGAGACATAAAGGGTTCTATTCATGGCAGTAGAAGACTCTGATGAAGAAGGCACCGAAGAAGAATATGAAGAGGCAAAATTTGACTACATAGAAGAACTGATGAGTGCCATAGAAGTTATAAAAAGGGAAAATAAGAAAAACAAGTCACTACAGGAAGAACTAAAAGGAAAAGAGGAATCTCAAAGTTCCAACTCTGAAGATCTAGAAGAGATGATCACAAAATTAAAAATTCAAGTTGAAGAAGACAAAATAATTGAAGAAGCACTCAAAGAATGGTTAGAAGAAAGAGACAGGATCATTGGAAATTTGGAAGCATTGATTGCCACATTGAGAAAAGATCTTCAAAAGAAAAATGTACAGAACAACTCAAAAATTTTGGACGATATTATCAACAGTCAAAGGCCAAATCATGAAAATTTTGGAATTGGATACAATCATACAGAAAAGGGATCAAGCCCCAAAACAACAGATCAAGAAACATGTCCAAGAAGTTATGCAAAGACAGTAAGAGGAGACAAATTTTTTTACAAGGAAGATCAGAGGGACACTCCTCCACCTAGAAGATTCATATTTCAAAATCGATGAAAGTAAGAAACAAGAAAACCTCAAGAAGAAGAAGGATTCATAAGAGTCACTTCCTTCAGAATATCTTCAACTCCTAGGTATCAAAATATCTTTTTTGGTTTATGTTATGCATGTAATAATTTTGGACATAAAGTTGTAAATTGCAGAGAAAACAATAGAAACATAAACAACTTTGAAATCCATGCACAAACTGGTTATCCAAGAAGGCCTAGTGAAACAAAAAGAAGAAGTACAACATGCTTGAATCCTTGAGCACTAAAGTGGAATGCTACAAGTGCGAAAAATTTGGATACATGGCCAAACATTGTAGAATGAAAGTCCCTCCTAGAGAATCAAAACAAAATAACAACAGTCACATACATGAACCTCAACAGAGAATATGGATAAGGAAGAATAATCAATATAACAATGAAGAATTCACACTTTATCTACAAGCTAAACACAATAAATGTGGTTGGTATGTTGACAATGGCTCCTCAAAGAACATGACATGTGATGAGGACATGTTTCTAATTTTGAGAAAGGAAAGAGATGGATTAGTCTCTTTTGGAAACGATGACTCAAATAGAATCATTGGAAGAGGCACAATCATAATTGGAAACAAGGATACCAAGGAAGAAAATGTTCTACTAGTGGAAGATATGAAACATAATCTTCTAAGTGTAAGTCAAATGTGTGACCAAGGTCACAAACTTTTGTTTGATTCATAGAAGTGCGAGATAAGAAAAGCAGGTTTAGGCAGATTGGTTGCAACAGCTGTAAGAACTTCAAGCAACATATATGTATTAAGTGTGTTAGTATTAATTTTTTGATCTTCTTTCAAAAAACAGGAAAAAATAACACCATTTGTAAGTGTGCTAAGTAAAACCTTAATTTGATAGACCGACGAAACCTTAGAGGGGGCGCTAAAATAACAGGCTAATAGCATATTTCAGCAAGGTCATCCAGACTGCAGATCACCAAATAGATCAACGACTCCTGTATATTGCGGATTTACAAAATGATCAAAGTTTAATGTGTAAAGCAGTCTCTGCAATTCAAACCGTGGTATAGATTGTGGGGTACATGGAAATTTGTGATTTATTGCAGAAGTTAGAGTGGTGTGGAACCAAACCACCCTCGAAAACCTCCAAAATCACATGCTAATATCACGTCAAGGGTCCACTCTGAGAGCTATGGGTGAAAACAAATCTTGACGTCAAGACAAGTCATCAAAGGAGAAATTCATGAGGACCATGCTTGCACACCATTCGTTCACGTAGTTCCAAATGCAAACATAAGCACCGTCAAATAAATCTTAATGATTTGACACTGTCAAAATAAAATAACCATCATTGAGTATATACAATCGAAAATCATGGAGAACGTGACAACATGGGAGGTCATTATTCCCATAGGATCATTAGCCAATAGCTAATGACTATGATTGATTGCGGATTTTGCTCAAAGACAAGTAGTATCATTATGTTTTGGGAGATATCATAAAGAGAAGTTAACAGTTTATTTTAGAGAGAAATATCTACAAATTAAATCACCCATCCAGTTCATCCTGCTCATTTTTATTCAGTTCGTGTGCGGTTATGGGGGAAAATAGGCCCATGTTTCCTAACGAACTAGAGGATGCTAAGGGGAAAATTTTAATGAAAGATAAAGACTCACTTGTTTTCAGAAAATCAGAATGTTCAAAGAATATGACAAAATCATTTCCAACAGTTCTAGATAAAGAGGGAGAAAGGCATATTGCAAAAGTCATAACGAAAAAACCTCATACAAAATCTACTAATAAACTAAGGTTAAGCACAAAGATCAGGTTGAACACTGTTCTAAAATATTTGATCATTAATATAGATAAATATGAGGATGAAGACAACACACAAGCTAGTATAAGCAAAAGAGAAAACAACCAAAAGAGGTGGCTAAAGCTGAAGCAGTCAAAGACATCGAGGAAGATCAACCTAGATGGCTTGATATGTTAAAAGAGAAGATTGAAAATATCAAATAAGATTGTATGGTAAGAAGATCTTGTGAGCTGCAGACATGCACCATTTGATGAGGTGATCCCATATATTTTGAATTTTATTTCTATGTGTGTAGATTTGTTGTAACTATTTAGTAAGACATTTTGGATATATAAGAGATTAGTTCAGAACATATTTATGAATTAATATAGAAGTAATGTGCTTTTGGAGGCAAAGATTCATCACATTGTTGTCCTCAATATGTTTTTCCTATTAATTCTTATCTCCATTATTGTTTGTTCTTTCTAGTATTTAGCTGAGAGTAAATGTTTGGAATTCATCTGCATTTGATGATCCATTCATACAATAAATACCTTTTCAAATGTTAAGGATTTCATGTTCATAATTCATCTAAATTCGGTGCTCTGTCTATGGCGATCTATCTCCTTTTTGTTTTTCTTCTAAATTTATATTAAGAATTCACCCTTTGTTAGGTGCTCTTAGTGTAATGAGCTTCCCTTTATTTTTATGCTATCATCCCAAAATTGATAATTTGCTGAAAATAGATACTCACTTTGCCTTTGTTTTCTAAGAGTACATCACCAAATATTGATTCAATATTTTTAAGTTCAAACTTTGACCCCATTGCCCAATGGTTCCATTCTCTCGTTTGTACTACCAACCCTTTAAACAAAAACAAAAACCTATCTTATGGCATAATCTGACCTATGTGTGCCTATTGCTAAATCTTTGTGAGATTTTTCAGTCTTTTACATATTTGAGAGAGCCTTCTCTAGTTGTATAGGTCAGGATACAACTTAAAGTTGGTTTGAGTTTACCTTGGGGTTTCTTTGATACATTCCAAAGAAATTACCAAGTGCTAACAACATGAAATTGGAAAGGAAAAGTGTTGTCTAGGAAAGGAAGATGAAGTTTGGCTATGGCACAAAATGATGGGTCACATAAATTTTGAAAACCTAGTCAAAGTCAACAAAAGGGAAGCATTCAGAGAAATTCCTCATATCACGAAGCCAACCAACACCTTATGCAAGAATTGTCAACAAGGAAAACAAACAAAGACCAAATTCAAATCAAAGGAATACTCCACAACAAGACTACTAGAAATTGTGCACACTAATCTAGTTGGGCCAACTAGAACAAAGGGTTTAAAAGGTGAGGAATATTTTATGTTATTGGTTGATGATTATACAAGGATGACTGTAGTTTGTTTTCTCGGGAAGAAGTCAGAAGCATTCAAGAACTTCAAGGTATACAAGGAAATGGTTGAAAATGAAATGGATTCAAAAATCAAATGTTTGAGATATGATAATGGAGGAGAGTTTACTTCAAAGGAATTTATGGATTTCTGCAAAAAGAATGGAATAAAAAGGCAATTTTCAGTTGCTAGGACACCTCAACAAAATGGAGTTGTTGAAAGGAAGAACATGACAATACAAGAAATGGCTCGAACAATGTTAATGGATTCCAAGTTGACATATGTCTTTTGGGAACATGCAACACATACAACAGTTCACATTCAAAATAGATTAATGCTCAGAAACAACATGGATAAAACTCCCTACGAGCTATGGTAAAGAAGACCAATGAATGTGAAACACTTTAGAGTTTTTGGAAGCAAATGCTACATCAAAAGATAAGATGGTAGAATGTGAAAGTTTGATTCTCGTGTGGATAAATGCATACTTGTTGGGTACTCGAGTACAAGGAAAGCATACAAATGTTTCAATCTAAGGCTCAAAAAAGTTGTGGAGAGCATCAATGTGACAGTTGATGAGACAGGGGGGCGAAAAATAAATGAAGAAGAAAATGAGTTAGTGGAACATGTTCACAAAGAAGAAGCAAAGGCTGAAGAAGTATCAGAAGGAGAAGATGAAGAAGATTATATAGAAGTAGAAGAGAAAGAATAACAAGCACCTCCAAAAACACCTAGAAAACAGGTACAGAAGAATCATCCCCCAGATCAGATTATTGGGAAAAAAGATGTAGGAGTTGAGACTAGAAGAAGAATTCGTTCACTGGAACAACTACACCTAGCACTCTTATCTTCGATTGAACCAAACAGTTTTGCAGAAGCCAAAAAGGATGAATTCTAGATAAAGGCCATGGATGAAGAGTTGGATCAGATAAAGAAGAATGACAATTGGGAATTGGTTCCAAGACCAAGGTACAAGAATGTGACACAAAGTGGGTCTTCAAAAATAAATTGAATGAAGATGGACAAGTTACCAGGAACAAAGCTAGATTGGTATGTAAAGGATACACATAGGTTGAAGGTATCGACTTTGAAGATAATTTTTCCCCAGTTTCTAGAATGGAGACAATCAGATTGATCCTAGCTTAAGCATACTCCAAGAATATTAAAGTGTACAAGATGGACTTGAAATCAACCTTTCTGAATGGGGAACTAGAAGAAGAAGTCTACATTGAGCAACTAGAAATATTTCAGTTGTCAGAGAATGAAGATTATGTTTGTAAGTTGAAGAAGGCCTTGTGTGGTCTAAAACAATCCCCTAGAGCATGGTATTCTAGACTAGACAAATATCTACAATAACAAGGGTTCAGAAAAGGAAATGCATATAACAACCTATACATCAAGGTAACTCAAGATAGTATTTTATTAATTTAATTTTATGTTGATGATATTATTTTTGGAAGTGATGATGACAGGTTGAGCCATAAATTTGCAAAGGATATGCATAATGAATTTTAAATGTCATTACTTGGAGAAACCAAGGAATTTTTATTTCTCAAACAAAGTATATCAGAAAAATGCTAAATATGTTTGGAATGGAAGATTACAAACCAGTCTATACTCCTATGCAAACCAATTTCAAGTTAAGATAAGATGATGATTCAAAGTCTATAGATCAAAGGCAGTACAAGCCAATGATTGGAAGATTACTTTATGTGATAACATCTAGACCAAATGTAATGTAGGTAGTTGGATAGGTGGAATGATTTCAAGCAACACCAAAGGAATCACATGTTCTAGCAGTAAAGAGGATATTCAAATATATCAAGGGTACAAAAGAGTTTGGATTATGGTATCCAAAAGGAAAGGATCTATCACTTATTGCCTATACAAATGCAGATTGGGAAGATTGCATTGATGACCGGAGAAGTACAAGTGGAGCAACGTTCTACTTGGGTGAGTGTTTGCTATCTTGGCTAAGCAAGAAACAATCATCAGTATCATTGTCTATGACCAAAGAACAGTATATTGCAACAACAACATGTTGTACACAGGTTCTATGGATGAAACAAACTATGACATATATACAAGTTGAGTATGATGAGCCCATTCTGATATATCGTGATAATACAAGCACCATCAGTATCTCAAAGAATCTAGTGATGCACTCCAATATGAAGAACATTCTAATCAAGTATCACTTTCTACAGGAATAGGTTGCAGAGAGGAACATCAGAGTTGTATATGTGGGAACAAAAGAATAGGTTTCTGATATCTTTACAAAACTGCTTCCAAGGGAAGCTTTTGAGTATATTCGATAGAGAATCAGAGTAATTTCTACTCCAAAATGAATGCTTTTGAATTCTTATCTTATATGTATTAGATTCACATGAGGAAGCACCGTAAAGAGGACAATTCTATTTGGGGGAGTAGTTTCAAGAAGATTTCAGTTAGGGGGAGTAGCCCCAAGGACAATTCATTTAGGGGGAGCAACCTCGACGAAAAGTTACATTTTCCATTGATGTCAAAGGGGGAGAGATTCATCAGATGCATGGATAGAGAGTTAGATGCTTGGAGAGAGAGCATAAAGGAATGTTTCCAGGGGGATCATGAGAAATATGACTTCAATATTGCATTAGAGTTTTTCCATCAATGCCAAAGGGGGAGATTGTTGATTAATTGGGTTGGTTTTCATTGATGTCAACCCTTGAAGCAAGTCCGGTAGAAAATTTTGATATCTCCAATAGTATGTTTAAGGGAATTAATATTGTTTGATTTATAATGGTAAGAATATTAGTATATTTGTAGATAATACTATTCTATATGGATAATACATGTCATGTCATTTCTGGTGATATGTGGAATGTCAAATAACTCCTCATGGTTAGAGAATTATGGCCTTGTGAAGTTGGAGAACCCTCTTGAGTTATCTAGAAGCCCCTAGAAGGTCAAAGAAGTCAAATTATTCTAGAAACTCCTAGAAGAAGTTGACTAGTCATAATGGGTGAAACTAGGAGTTAATCATGGGTTACATTGTTGCAATAAGAAAATAATTAAAAATAAATTAGTTGCAACTAGATGTGGAGATTTTATTATTTATGGATAAAATGGTTATAAGTGAACAAGTGGTTAGAAGTGGGTTATCCCTAACAATAAAGAAGTTGGGTTAAGTTGGTTAGAAGGTAACCCCTTGAGGAAGCTACATCAAAGTATAAATAAGAGAGCAAGAATATCCTATTAGAACCTGTTGATAACATTGAATATCTATTATTGTGTAAGGTTTATTGCAGGTACTCATTGATACATATAAAGTTACGCAAGTCTGAGGTAGCACAGAGGGTTGACGATGAAAGTTTTAGAATTTCATAAATAATGAAAAAACCCTAGTTTTTGAGGTGTACGCGGGCTGCAGTGGAGAAGGGCGCATACATACGCTGGCTGGAAATATAACATGGCACGTACATGTGGGAAAGTCCATGAAATATTGAGTTGCTAAGGGTGCCAGGTTCTCAGAGTCTAAAAGCAAGCTCCCAAGAAGGTCTACAATGATCAGGTACAACAAATCTATCTACAAATTTAAAAGGTATGTCATATTCTTATGTGTATTTGGATATTGTTGTCTTCATGAGATACGGTTATGGGAGTTTGAGGTTTTTCCCTAGAGAGGGTGTTGGATGTATGACACTTATGGTATGAGCTAGATCTATAAAAATACAACAGTGGTATGTTGGTATTATTCATTGGTTCATCTTGTTGGTTCAAGTGCTAAGACATAGTTTGTATTTCTTGGTACATGGTTGAGGTTTTCAGTTGTGAAGGTGTTTGTATGGTGTGAGGTTACATACCAGTAAGGATTTGATGTCTAGTCCATGTGAGGATTATTACACTTGTTCATGATCATACACACATGTATGGCACATGAATAGAGAGACATATATGTACTTGGCTAAGGGATGTATAGGATGATGCATGCACAGGGAAAAACTACATATAAGACACAGTGACATGTTGAAGGTTAATGTGACAGAGGAAAAAAAGTGTTTGAAGTTTTATAAAAGGTGAAAACCATAGCTTACTGAAGGTTTAGGCAGGCTATAGTATAGACAATCCTCATACATACGCAAGTTGTAGTATAGACAATGCACGTACACATGCGAGATGCAACATATACATGTCACCTATTGGGTTTTGTTGGTACAAGATGAGTACAAGTACTGGTTGGTGACACAAGTTGGTTATAGGTTGTTGGTACAAGTTGGTATAGGGTTACAATGGTATATCTCATAGTGATAGTGTGGAAGTGGTTTCATCATTTGATACTTATATTTTAGGGCAGTAGGACGAGGAAAGGATAGGTGGTTGTAGTCACCTTGCGATTGTAGTAGGAGAACACAGGGGGTTGTAGCCTCCTTCTCGTTGTAGCCAAAGAATTGGATATTTGGAGCTTCCCTCAAGTTGTAGACTGAAAATATAGGGGGTCAAAGCCTCCTTATAGTTGCAGTTGGATAGAAAAGGAAGTTGGTGCTTCCAATGAATGTAATTATTAAATACATATAAGAAAAAACATTCCATGGTTTTCTCCCACATTGTGTTTCCATGTAAAAATACTAGTGTACTGTGTATGTGTATGATTGTTCATTGTACATGGTTTATTTACTCTACGCTTGTTGATTGATAATGGTATATTGATCATAGAGAGAAATAACACTTACATATTGTGGTTAAAATGATTAAAAAGATCTATTACTGATTCACCCCCCCCCCAAGTAATCCAACAATTTTGTGGTGCATGGGAGGCTTTGTGGCTTAGCCCATGGTTTTCTAATTCTGGTTCAGGAATTAGGGTTGTAGTCTAATTTGGGTCAATGGATTTGGGGTTTTTGATGTTGTGGGATCACACACACACACACACACACACACAGACACACACATTGTATTGTAAAAAATGAAGTTGGAAGACAATGAATAAGATTTAGAGGTGGATTCTAAACATGTTGTTGGTTTTCCTAGTTTGGGTTTCCAGGGTAAATCTCTATGTATATGTGTGATTGCAATTATGTTTTTTTTTTTTTTTAAGAATTTGTGTGTGCATTTCATTACTGTAAAAGATTTAAAAATTTCAGTTGGTATTAGAGAATTTATTGAATTTAGAGGGATGCCTTTATGGCTAAGGGTTTGGCTTGGGTATGTGATAAACCTTTTTACAGTGGGAGATTTGTGGTATCGATTCTTGTGGGAAAATAAATGGGGAGTAGTTCAAAAATAGAGATTGATAAATTTAATGGGAAATTTTTTGAGCCATAGAAGCTCAAGATGAAAGATATTTTGGTAGACAAAGATCAATGGGTCAATGTGGATCTAGGTACTGCACCTACAGGAAAGTCAATGAAAGATTAGGAAAAGTTCGATTAGAAGGAAAATAGCACAATCTGTTTGTCTCTCTCAGATTCAATATTACTGAATGTGTCAGGGGAAGCTACAACCAAGGAATTTTGGAATAAGTTATGGGATTTGTATTAGTATAAGTCCCTGGTAATTTTTTTTTTCTTGCGGAAGAAGTTGTACAACCTACAGATGAAATTAGATGGAGACTCAGTGATAGAGCATCTGAACACATCCAATACTGTAGTAAATCAATTGTTGTCTATTGATATTTTAAATTTTTGATGAAGATAAGTGTATCAATTTATTTTTTTGTTTACCAGACTTATGGGATAGTATGTTTATAGCCATAGGTAGTAATGCAACTACTTTAAGTTTCGATGATGTGGTTTCATCCTTGTTTTTAGAGGAGATGAGGAAGAAAAACATGGAAATATAGATAACATATGCCTTATTTGTAAAAGGGAACTCCTAGGAAATAAATAGAAATAAGTCCTCAAGTGGGAGATCTAAATGTAGGGGAAGATATAAATCTCCCAAAAAAATTGTAAAGGTATGCTAGAGCCGTGGAAAAGAAGGGCATTACAAGAAACAATGTAGATCCAAAAGTGTTGAGAGCGGGAAGGGATCTAATGATGCCTCTTCTACATAAGAAGAAACCTTCATAGATGAAGGGGATGATGTGTACTTGGATTCTTAAAGAACACATGCATATCATGAGGCATGGTTGGTCGACTTAGGTGAATCCTTTCATATGACTCCTCGCAGGGAGTGGTTTTGTGAATATGAAAGGTATGATGGGGGTGATTTTTTTCTGGGATATGAATTGATAACCAAAATCACAGGACGAGGAAAATTCAAGTTGAATCTCATGGATGGTAGGATTAGAACAATCCTCGACATTCTGCATATCCTAGGATTGGAAATGAATTTGATTTTTGTAATAAATATGAACAATGAAGGTGTAAAAACAATGTTTGAAAAGGAAACATATGGGATGGTTTGAGGGGAGATCATGTTGCTGAAGGGATTTTGGATTGGAACTCTGTATAATATGTTGGGAAGAACTATTATTGATGGGTGCAACAATTCCATTGTTCCTGATATTGGAGATGAAGAAGGAAAAACTCCTACATCCTTCGGAGAAAATACTATGTTGTGGCATCCAATATTGGGGCATATCAGAGAGATGGGCCTTTGAGTACTATATGGTAAAGGTATGGTTGAAGGTATGTCCAATAGCTCTCTATATTTTGATTTATGTGAAAATTTATTATATGGGAATAAAAATAGTGTAAGATTCTCCTCTAGTGCTACGAGGGTGGAGGGAATATTACAGTTGGTGCACATTGATGTGTTTGGACCTGTTTTGATTCCATCACTGGGTAAATATATGTATTGTGTCTCATTTATAGATGAGTTCTCAAGGAATACATGGATTTATTTCCCTAGGAATAAATACTAAGTATTTGACAAATTTAAAGAGTTTAAGGCTCTTGTGGAGAATGAGACAGAGAAGAGAATTATGTTGGTTGTGGAGCCTGATTATCTTCCTGATTCATATGTCTTTTTTTTAGCCGTTTTTATACCCAATGAATATTTTACACCTTATAATACTTTACACCCCTCCATGCGGGGGGGTTGTAGGGGGGGCTTGGCCTCCCCTACGGGGTCTGGGGGCAAGCAGTCCCTCGAAGGAAAAATTGCCTTGTAAATGTATATTGTAATTTCATAGTAAATATGGACCGCTCATTATAAGGTCACAGATCTGACGATATAAGTTATATTAGGATTTTTTTCCCTATAAGGGAACCCTATTTTTTGAGGGAATTGTATTGAGGATGTGTATCATTGTGAATATTGTGTTTTGAGAGAGGAGACTATGAGAGAAAGAAGAGGAAGTTACAATGGGTGTGTTGCAGGTTGTATCCCTTCATTTTGTTGGATAATAAAAAGGAAGGACCTAAAAATTTCTCTAGTGGACGTAGCCCACACTGGGTGAACCACATATATCCAGACTCTATTGTATTGTGTATCTTCTGTGTTTTATTTCCGCATTTATTTTATTTTATTGCTTCACGATCCTATTTTTCTAACAACTGGTATTAGAGAGAAAGGTAACTCGTATGAAAATATGGTTCATGGTTCGAGTGGGAGCAATGAAGGAAGATGAAATGTTTAGGGTAGATAAATTTAGCGGCCAAAACTACCATTTATAGAAGATGGAGATGGAATATTATTCATATTAGAAGGTTTTGTTCCTACCATTGGGTGGAATAACAAAGAAGTCGACAACCAAGAAGGATGAAGAATGGGAGCTTCTTGACAGAAAGGCACTAGGAATGATACGATTGAGCCTGGCAACATCGATGGATTTCAATATTTTGAAAGAAAAGACAATGAAGGAGTTGATGGACGCATTCTATAAACTGTATGAAAAACCTCGACCTTCAATAAGGTATTTGTAATGAAGAGATTATTTAATATGGATATGTCAGAAGGTGGGTCTGTTGCAGATCATTTAAATGAATTTAGTATGGTTACTAATCAACTAAGTTCTATAAAATTGGACTTTGATGATGAGTTCAGGGCTCTTCTAATCTTGTGCTCATTGCCAGAAAGTTGGAACGGATTGGTCATGGTTGTAATTAAATCTGTCTTTGGTTCAAACACTTTAAAATTTGATGATGTTGTTGGTGTTATCCTTAGCGAGGAAATGCAATGAAAAATCACAGGTGAGACATCAGGTAACGCGTTAAACATTGAGAACAAGGGAAGAAAAAAGGATAGAGGAAAGGGATCAGTGAACCGAGGGAATTCTAGGAAGGGCATATCCAAATATAGATTGGGAAAGATAGAGTGCTGGAATTGTGGGAAGAAATGACATCCAAGAAATACTGTAGAGCTCCAAAGAAACAAAGAGATGGACAACAAGAGAAAAATCAGGAAGCAAATGTAACAGGTGATGTGTTACAAGATGCTTTGATCCTTTCTGTAGATAATATTTATGAGTCTTGGGTAGTAGATTCAGGGGCTTCATTTCATACCACACCCCATAGGAAACATTTTCTAGATTATGTTCAAGGTGATTTTGGACAGGTTCATTTGGGTGATGATGCACCATACAAAATTGTTGGAATGGGAAAGGTAAAAATAAAGCAAAGGAATGGAAACCAATGGTTGTTGAAAGAGGTAAGACATATTCTAGTTGGAAAGTGAAGGTTGTATATCTATATTTATAGATAAGGCGTGGAAGGTCACCAAAGGATTGCTAGTGATAGAAAAAGGAGAGAAGGTAGGTACATTGTATTTATGTACTGGTAATATTGATTCTTCTATCTCTTTAGCTTCTATGGGAGTGGATACAACACTATGGAATCATAGGCTTGGAAACATGAGTGAGAAGGGGATGCAGATACTTCACAAAAGAAATTTTGTGCCGGATCTTAAACAAATTGATTTGGATTTCTGTGAGCATTGTGTTTATGGAAAACATAAGAGAGTCAGATTTCTCAGAGTCAGAAAAGAAAAGAAGAGTGAAAGGTTATATCTTGTGCATACAGATGTATGGGGACCAACTCATGTATCATCTCGTGGTGGCTCTTGTTATTATGTGACTTTTATTGATGATGGAACTAGAAAAACTTAGGTTTATTGCATTCAAAAAAAATATGATGTTTTTGAGAATGAGACAGGAAAAAGGTTGAAGTGTCTCATATCAGACAATGGAGGTGAATATTGCAGCAAGGAGTTTGATGATTACTATTCATACCATGGGATTCGTAGAGAGAAGATAGTTCCAAGAATTCCACAAGAAAATGGTGTGTTAGAAAGGATGAACATGACAATCATGGAGCATGCAAGAAGTATGAGATTGCATGCTGGGTTTCCCTTACAGTTCCTGGAAGATGCTATAGATACTACTATTTTCTTAATAAATAGAGGACCTTCAGTCTCTTTGTATGGTGGAATTCCAGAGGAGTCATGGACAGGTAAAAAGGTAAACTATTCTTTTTTGAAGACTTTCGGTTGTGAAGCATTTGTCCATATTGATAAAGAAAATAGAACAAATTTTGAGGAAAAATCCAAGAAGTTTAACTTTATTGGATACAATGTTAATGATTTTGGTTATCACTTATGGGATTATGAAAATAGAAAAATTATTAGGAGTAGAGATTTCATATTCAATGAGAAGGTCATGTACAAAGATTAGTTGCAGGGAAAGATACAAGAAAAAGAAAAATGTAACATCCCTCTCTTGCGCACGCTGAGCGAACTTATTCTTTGAGGACACTTTCTCGCAAGTGATCCAGATTATTATACTATTAAACATTTGATTTTGATTATGAGGCGTTATGGGTTGATGACATGTTGTTTTGTTGCATTGACATAGACATGTGCTTTTGACTCGGTTTTACTGAGTGTGCAAGATTTTGGACCTCAAGGATGTAGAGGCATTGATGGAACCCCTTGGACTCCAGATCAAGTCGAGGAGTGAACTATTGGGGTTTGATTTTTTTATATGTGATATTAGTGCATCTGATTAGATGATATGATTATGGATATATTTCTGACATGATTTGTTGATGATGTAGGCTAACGATAGCTTTTCAACCAGACTCACATGTGGAGTAGAGGGGTCACACATGACTACCAGAGACGTTGAGGGAGAGGTGTGGACAACAACCCTGCCACAGCCTACTAGCACTCCCGTCGTGGTTTGAATTGTAAGTTAATGACTACATAGTTCGAGAAGACCCACGATGTCATGAAAGCCGACTATGACAGTCGCTCACGATGATTCTAATGGGTGCGCAATAAGGTAGGGCCTTATTCCTTAGAGGCTCTTAGTCTCCCACAAGATCACCTAGAGGAGTATTGACTCCATGGGTTTTTGATGTCTACCAAGTCATTCAAGAGGCAAGTGGAACCCTTGGAGCACATGGTGCGTCCTGAAGGGCACATCATGCAAGAAAAATGGAAAGAGGCGAGTGGCACCCTTGGAGCACGTAGTGCGTCTTGAAGGGCACATTGTGCAAGAGAAACATAAAGAGGCGAGTGGCACCCTTGGAGCACCTAGTGCGTCCTGAAGGGCACATCGCGTTGTTATTTAATAATTGGATAAACCTAGATGGCTTTAGGACGAATAACGTGTTAAGGAATATTTCAAACTTTTCCCCTAATAAAATGCCACCCAACCTAGGAAAATAAAGTCTAGGTCTAAAAATTATTGGTGGTAAATTTTTAACTATTTTTAATATATATATATATAATAATAATAATAATAATAATAATAATAATAATAATAATAATAAAATAATAATGATAATTTTCATTAATTTTGTGACAAGAAGGGGGGTAAGAAATTAAATTGATTTATAAAAATATTTTGGGATAAAATTTAAAGGGGGAAATCATTGTTTTACTATATTATGCTATTTAAAAAATTATTCATTAAAAAGAAAAAGGGAAAAAGGGTAAGTTTCTGCACATGCCTTTTTGAGTTTAAATAAAAAGGGGAAGGAGGGAAGTCTAAAATAATTAGGAAACTAGGAAAAAGCGGGAAACATAAAAAGAAAGGGGAAACACAAGGAAAAAAAATTAAAAAATAGATAGTTTGACTTAGTAAGGTATCTAGCATTTAAGAACTTTCTAATTTAAACTCAGTTAGTAAATTGATAAGGGGGAAATTCATTAAAACTTGTAAGGGGATATGGGGATGCCTAGGAGTGATTCTAGGAGTGCCTTTAGGTGAGTGAGAGAAATAGGAATAATTAATTAATTAATGAAATTAACTTATGGAGGAATGAAGGGGATGGGTGACACTTGTACGAGAAGGATTATTATGAATTAAATTAATGAACAATGAATTAAAAGAGATTTTGGGAAAGTTTTTGACTTCAAAACTCTATATAATGGAGGGAGGAGAAGGATGAGGGGGCTCTTCTGTTTTGTGTAACGTTACGCTGCAAAAATCTATACTTGACTGACTTAGCTTGTGGGAGTTGGGATACCCAGCTCGGTGAGGAGTGGTAGCTCGGCCTTGCGAGGTGAGATAGGAGCTAGTTGATTCTCTAGATAGTGTGTGTGGCCCCTCTGCATCTCTGGGGGATAAGGGGGAAGAATAGTACCCCTAGCGTTGGCTGGGAGGTACCGGTGAAGTCTCATTAGTCGGCAAGCGGGAGTGGCACGAAGTGCGTGGGACATCAACTCAGAGCGGGCGATTGGAAACGATATGCTTCCTTTATTTTTGCATGGTAAATTGTTAGTATGATTTATGATTTTAGATATGCATGTTTAATTAGGTAAGGAAAATGATTGTCTTAGCAATTCTAGTGGATGACTGAATTTTTCCCAAAGCCTTTAGCTTGATGATTGATTGACTCCCATGGCCTTCGATTCCTAGCATGTCTTGACCTCTCTATGGTTTTTGATTTGTGATGATTGTGGTTGTTTTTTTTTTTCGTCCCTAGCTTATGAGTCCTCGCCTGAGTAGTCGGCCAGGAGCCTAATCAATGGTCGTCACTTCAGTGTTAATAGACCTATGGATCTCAACGCCCTGCTTTTCTGTGCGTGGAGGATGAGCGAAGGACGTTCCTATCAGCCCTCTACCTCTGTTGTTTTTCCTTGGCTGATTGTTTGTCTTGTGCCTTCTTGCGTTTGAATACCTCTTTGTATTGTTCATTATTTTCCACTGCAAGTATTCAACCATGGAATGTTTTTCTTTGTAACTGTTTATAGTTCATTGGCGAATAGCTCCGCGTATTTAATCCATAGTTTACTTGGCTATTTATTATTTCTAATGTCCTTTACACTGATTTTTCGATGCACTAAAACCTCGAATATTTTTTCCTCTGCATTTCATTAGATCTGATGGATTTTATCCTTCACGATTCAACACCTTCCTCGCTCTACACTTATAAATTTTGGCCTATAAATTATTTTTCTCTACAAATTAATCTATCTCATGGGTGAATTTACACAACGAATTTTACACTTTAGTTACTACATTCTTTAGTTGAGATTAAATGCTTCCTTGAGTGCATGCTTCTTTCTACATCGGAACCATCATGAATTTTATTTACTAGAAGTTTATTTTACTGTGTTGGGGGCGTGGTTGCAATGGATAGGGATGCGTTTCTTGTGCATTGTTCACATTTTTTTTTGGGGGTGTAATGGACTAGAATTTTATTTGGAATACATTGCAATCTACACCTCTTTAAAACTGCATTTTGTAACTCTTTTTACCTGGTGAAGTTTCCTTGTCAGGCTGTAATCGATACCCTCATCTGCAAGGCAATTCTGAACTTTTAAGATTGCACTACCATAAAATTTTAATGACTGCGTTTAAGATACATTTTTACTGCCTTAGGGACAACGATTGACTTTTTCTGTGAGCGAATTGACTACGTATCCTTGAAATCTCACCCTAGGTAGCGTTTCTCCTATTAAAGACCACGATGTTTTCCTTTATTGATGACTACGTTTTTCCTGTTAAAGACCATGATTTTTTTCCTTTATTGATGACTGCATTTTTCCTGGTAAAGACCATGATTTTTTCCCTTAATGATGACTTTGTTTTTCCTGTTAAAGACCACAATTTTTTCCTTTCACCTCTGCGTCTCCACGTCCTTTTTAACCTAGCAATTTTTCCATTAATCCTTGTGATCCACCTCTTCCACTCATATTTATTATCTCTGCCTCTTCAAGGCGATTTTGTTCTGGAGGTGGCAACAAATTGCCTCTGCATCCTCGTGTCTGTTTTCCAGCATTTTCCTCCTTTTTATATGTACTTGATTGTGGTTGAATGCTCTGGAAACATTTTGGGTTCTTAGTTGGATTCAACGATTTATTTATCTTGTATTGTATAGCTCAATTTTGGCTGGGTTAAGCGATTGGTGTAAGGTGATAATTATATATAAATCTATCTTGTATTTTTGGCAGCCATTTATTTCAAGACTGAAATTTATGTTAGGAACAACCCCTTATGATTACAGACAACATGGATTTAGCATTACCTGGAAGGCGATTGATTTCATGTCTCACAATGTCCTCACCTTGATGTCAGCAATTTATGCATTAATTTTAAGGAAGGGGCATTTTTAAGGAAAAGTTAATTTTGTTTACTGTCAACTTGTTTCTTTTACCCAACAGCCTAATGTGTGATTGATAGCTGGTAAAACCTTAATACTATTCTAGACAGCGTGTTGGAAGTTAATTCATTGTTAGCATTTTAATCATAAGCCTTGTAATTGATATCATGAATGTTGTTTATATATTGGTGTTGATAATTTAGATTGTGTTAATGTTAGTTGATTTGTATTTAATGTCTAAATTTCAATTCTAGACTTGCGAATTAGATTGGTATTAAGGTTAATTTAGAATAGAAAATTATTAACTAGTAGTAGTTTGGACTTGCTAAAATTGGATATGGGATAAATGTTAAATGATATATAGTTATTGTCTAAACTTGTAAATTAGACTCGCTAAAATTAGAGTGGTATATCATGTTAAGTTAGCTTGGTAAATCAATGAATTTTGTAATTTAGACTGGTTAAATTAGACCTATATTTAACGTTGAATTAGATTGTAATTTTGACCAATTTTGACTTAATAAATGGTTAGGTGGTTGTCAAAGTCATGTATTGGCTTGCATTCTTCCCTTGTTGTCATATTCTTGTGTCTCGTCGACCTGTTGCGTGGGGTATGTGTGTATCCTTCTGGTCAGTAGTCGGCCCTAGCACGTCAAAGTTATCAAAAGTCCTTGGTCCAGATAGAATGTGTCGTGCCAAGGTTATAGCCACGTCTATCCCCTGGGGACAACATGATTCCCGATGACAGGATCATTGCGTGCCCTAAGGTATAGAGGAAAAGGATAACTTGGTCGAGGTCTGTGCCTTTCGTGTGGGTGTTTTTGGCCAATGTGAGTTGTTTTTAGCGCTTAGGTTGTTACGCCTTCATACCTTTGGTTCACGCACCTTGAGGCTCTAGCCTTTGGTCATCAAGGTCGTTGCATTGGGTTGGGGATGTTGTCCCTTAGCTTGTAGGTGTGATCTTGTTGTGTCGGGAGGGTAGTCATTGCTATATTTTGATCTACGTATGTTTTCCCCGCTGCTCGTTGTGCTAGTGCTTTGAGTCATCATTGTCTCTTGCTTGATCTGTTTGAGTTGTGTTGTCATCAGGTTGCATCCTTAACATTTGTTCTTTGTTGCGTTCCTTTCCTGCTTGAAAAACAAAAAAAAAATTGCGCTTGCGTGCATCATGTGTAGTCGTAATGACAGGGTTGGTACATATGGTATTAGAGTGGGTTCAACCCTGCGAATGTGGATTGATAGGATTTCCACTACAGTAAACCCATGAGTATTAACCCTTGCATTAATTCAAAACCTTAACGTGTCCATGTGGTGATCGTGTCAGAGGACGCCTCCGAGGTTCACAAATTGGTGTCATGGAAGGAGGTGCGACGCCTCCAGAAGTTCCCGCACCCTTGAAGTGGAACCCCCAAGGGGAAGAACAAGTCCTTGGGCTGGATTCACTTGTTGTAAGGGATGATGATGGTATGACAAGGCCCTTCCAGGTAATGTCAAGGGCCTTGATTCACTATCGGTACTGAGATGAGGCCAGGGCACCTATACCCCTGAGGGTCCACAACATGCCCTAGCTAGTACCGTTAGAATCCACCGAGAGCTCGAGAGAGTTGATTTATTGATTCCATAAGTGTCGCAGATGGTTGTGCCATCGAGGCATGGTTTTAGAGCAAGGCATTATGCTTCACACTTCGCGATTACGACCTCCAACATGAAGGTATGCATGGTGGTATTTCAACTGAAGGGGAGCGCTCTTCTATGGTTGAAGACACTCCTGCCACATTTGAACATGGTCGTTGATGACGTGTCATGGGAACTATTTGAGGAATGGTTCTAGGAGAAGTATCTTTCTGAGGAATTCACTGAGTGTCAGCTCAACGAATTGACGCCTTGTGACAAGGTAGTTGTATAGTGCCTAGGTACAAGGCCCATTTGGAGTTGCTTTGGTATGCTCTGCACCAAATTACCCATAAACTTAAGGTCAAGAAGTTCGAGTGTGGCCCTATTGTTAGAATTCAGCTTCTACTTCAAGTACCAGGAACATTGGATCGAAGAAAGTGTGTTGGACTATGGGGAGACACATTACCAGAATTACTACCCAGAGGAAAGGGCCGAAACATTTGGATCAGCCGAACCCACTACCGTGGGAGTATTGGGCAAGGCCCATCAAATTCATACAGTGGTGAATAAACTCTAGGAAGAGCACCAATCTACTATGCTCGAGATGTCAGGTACCATCGCTGACCAGATCCTTAGTATTTTGATAGATCCCAGTGCTACCGAGAGTTTCATTTCCGGTGCAGTGCTAAAAAGGATTAAGGTAAAGGCAATCGAACAGGACAAGTTTAGCTTCATAAAGATGGCTTCAGGAGCCAAACAGAAGGTTGGAGGAAAGGTTAGGGGTTGTACCCTTAACCTGGGAGAGTTTTTCACCAGGGCCAACCTGTACATCACGATCTTAGGATATTATGATGTTGTGATTGGTATGGACTGGTTTGAATCGCATGAGGCGATACTCAACTATAAGATGAAACGGTTGAGCTTGGTCGATGATGAGAGACAAAGATGCGTGATTTTAGTTAGGAACCAGGGATTTTCCCTGAGGTTCAGCTTTTCCTTGCAGCTACGGAAGAGCATGCACAAGGGTGCAATCTTTATGTGATCCTTGTGTTGAATGAAAGGGGAGTAGCGGAAGGTCTAGAACACCTTCCAGTGGTGAGAGAGTTTGTAGATGTCTTTTTGGAGGAGTTACCTAGGATGCCACCGGAGAGGAAATTGGATTTACTATAGACCCAAAACCAGGGACTGAACCGATAGCTAGAAGGCCTTATCGGATGTCGACCTCAGAGTTACAGGAGTTGAGAATGCAACTGAAGGAGTTGTTGGACCTGGGACTGATACATCTAAGTGTTTCATCATGGGGTGTGCCTGTTATTTTCATACGAAAGAAGGATGGGTCATGGAGGCTCTGCATTGACTACCATCAATTGAACAAGGCAATGATCAAGAATCAATATCTGTTGCTGAGGATTGATGATCTGTTCGATCAAATGAAGGGTGCGATGGTGTTCTCAAAAATCAATTTGCGATTAGGGTATCACCAATTACGAATCAAGGAGGATGACGTCCCTAAGACCACCTTTAAGATGAGGTTTGGACATTACGATTTTACTGTTTTATCGTTTGGACTGACAAATGCCCCAGGGGTATTTATGAGTTTGATGAATGGGGTGTTCCGCGAGTACTTGGACAAGTTTGTCCAAGTATTCTTTGACGATATTTTTATTTACTCTCGGACGATGGAGGAGAATGACGAGAACTTGCGCTTGGTACTACGAGGTCTGGGAGAGAAAAAATTGTATGGGAAGTTCTCCAAATTCTCATTTTATCAATCGAATATTCACTACTTAGGGCATGTCATCTCTGATGAAGGTATCATTGTGGATCCAACAAAGGTCGAGGCTATTATGGGCCTACAACAACGAATGTCTCAGAAGTACGTAGCATCATGGGTTTATCCAGATACTATCAATGGTTTGTCGATGGATGTTTGAAGATAGAAAATCCAATCATGAAGTTGCATAAGAAGAACAAGAAGTTCGTTGGGACTGAGAAATGCGCGAAATATTTTAGGAGGCTCAAGGAGCTGTTGACAATGACACTAATCCTAAAGGTCCCTGACATGAACACAGACTTCTTGGTATGCACTGATGCATCCAAGGAAGGCTTAGGCAGAGTCTTGATGCAAGACGATTGAGTGATTGCTTACATCTCGAGGAAACTGAGAAGGCATGAGGATAACTACACGACACACGATTTGGATTTGTAATCCATTGTTTATGCCTTGAAGGTTTGGAGACATTACCTTGTTGGACTAAAATTTGAACTAAAGATGGACCACTATGGACTACAACACATGTTTATGCAAAGTGACTTGAACACGCGACAATGGCGTTGGTCGAAATTTCTTAGCAAGTATGACTTCGATATTACTTACATAAAAGGAACAGTGAACCGAGTGGTAGATGCATTAATTCAAAGACCATGCATCTTTTCGGTGTGGCCTCTTCAGACAAATCTACGTGAAAAGATTCTAAATTTACAACATGACGATGACTGGTACAAAGAGGTCGAGGGTTTTATCGGACAAAACACAATGATGGTACCAAGATTTGAAGGATTTACATTTGACGACGATGGATTATTGAGGTTTAAAAATTGGATTTGTGTACCACCGAATGACGAGTTGAGGAGTTTGATCCTAAATGAGGCTCATAGAGAAGTGTACATTGCTCACCCAGGAGTCATGAAGATGAGGGCGGACCTTAAATATTTATTCTTCTGGAGGGGAATGAAGGTAGATATAGTCAACTATGTGGCTAGATGTCTAGAATGTCAGTAGGTAAAGGCTGAACATAGACATCTAGCAGGATTACTACAACCACACGCTATTCCAGAATCAAAATGGGAGGTTATTTCGATGGATTTAATTGTTGGATTTCCACTGATGGTAAGGAGACACGACTCAATTTTCATAGTAGTAGACACTCTGACAAAGAGTTCTCACTTTATTCCCGTGCGTATGATGTATCAGGCACCTTACATAGCTAGAGTTTTCATCAGTGATATTGTGAGGCCGCATGGTGTGCCTAAGAGGATTATATCTAATCGAGGATCAGTGTTTACTGGACGATTTTGGACGAGTTTCCAAGAGGCCTTGGGAACCCAACTTAACTTCAGTACTGCATATCACTTGGATATTGACGGGGAGACCAAACAAATGAACCAGACCTTGGAGGACATGTTGCGCATGTATGTGATGGACCAATAAAAGAGTTGGGAATAATTCTTTCCACTGATAGAATTCACTTATAACAATAGTTACCAAAGCATTATTAAGATGGTGCCTTTTGAGTTTATTTACGGGCGACCGTGTCAGACGCCTTTGAGTTGGGATCGGATTGAGGATAGGGTCCTGGTGGGAATAGAAGCAATCCAATAAATGGAAGAGAAAATGAAAACAATAAGACAAAGGATTAAAGAAGCGCAGGATTGACAGAAGAGTTATGCCGATGCACACCGTGTCGACCGTAGTTACGAGGTTGGCGATCTAGTCTTATTGTGGGTAAAACCACATAAGAGTTCGATCAAGTTTGGAAATGGAGCTAAAATCTCTCCTAGGTTCGTGGGACCTTTCGAGATTGTGGAAAGGAAGGGGCTCGTGGCCTATCGACTAGCCTTTCCTGATTCCTTGAGGCATATGCATGATGTTTTTCACTTATATGTTTTGAGACATTATATTAGTGATCCTACACATGTTATTGACATGAGTTCCTTTCAGGTATCGGATGAGGGGCTGCTCATGGCTCAGTCGATCCACATCCTGTATCATCTCGTTCAAAAACTACAGTGTTGAATAGTTGATCAGGTCAAGTTCCAATGGGACAACTATAGTCCACACTCTACGACCTGGGAGGACGCATATGATATGCACCAACAATTTCCTTTTTGTTTGATAGATAGAATTATAATACTGTGATACACATTATTTCGACACTTATATTGTGAAACTTTGGGATGAAGTTTAGACCAAGAGGCAGTGTTTGTAGAATCCCGCTCTTGCGCACGCTGATCGAACTTATTCTTTGAGGACACTTTCTTGCAAGTGATCCAGATTATTATACTATTAAACATTTGATTTTGATTATGAGGCGTTATGGGTTGACGACATGTTGTTTTTCTGCATTGACATAAATAGGTTCTTTTGACTCAGTTTTACTGAGTGTGCAGGATTTTGGACCTCGAGGATGCAGATGCATTGATGGAACCCCTTGGACTCCAGATCAAGTTGGGGAGTGAAATATTGGGGTTTGATTGTTTTATATGTGATATTAGTGCATCTGATTATTTGATATGATTATGGACATATTTATGACATGATTCGTTGATGATGCAGGCTGGCAATAGATTTCCTACCAGAGTCACATGTGGAGTAGAGGGGTCATGCACGACTACCAGAGATGTTGAGGGAGAGGTGTGGACAACAACCCTTACACAACCTACTAGCACTCCCATCGTGGCTCAAAATGTAGGTTAATGATTACCTAGTTCGAGAAGACCCACGATGCCATGAGGGCCGACTGTGACAGTCACTCATGATGATTCTAAGGGGTGCACAATAAGGTAGGGGCCTTATTCCTTAGAGGCCCTTAGTCTCCCACAATATCACCTGGCGGAGTATTGACTCCAGGGTGATTTGATGTCTACCAAGTCAATCAATAGGTGAGTGGCACCCTTGGAGCACGTGGTGTGTCCTGAAGGGCACGTCGCGCAAGAAAAATGGAAAGAGGCGAGTGGCACCCTTGGAGCACGTAGTGCGTCCTAAAGGGCACATCGTGCAAGAGAAACAAAAAGAGGCGAGTGGCACCCTTGGAGAACCTAGTGCGTCATGAAGGGAACGTTGTGTTTTTATTTAATAATTGGATAAACCTAGATGGATTTAGGACGAATAACGTGTTAAGGAATATTTCAAACGTTTCCCCTAATAAAATGTCGCCCAGCCTAGGAAAATAAAGTCTAGGTCTAAAAATTATTGGTGGTAAAATTTTATCTATTTATATATAAAATAAATAATAATGATAATCTTCATTAATCTTGTGACAAGAAGGGGGTAACCAATTAAATTGATTTATAAAAATATTTTGGGATAAAATTTAAAGGGGGAAATCATTGTTTTACTATATTATGCTATTTAAAAATTTATTCATTAAAAAGAAAAAGGGAAAAAGGGTACGTTTCTGCACATGCCTTTTTGAATTTAAATAAAAAGGCGAAAGAGAGAAATCTAAAATAATTAGGAAACTAGGAAAAAGTGGGAAACATAAAAAGAAAGGGGAAACGCAAGGAAAAAAAAGAGCAGATAGTCTAACTTAGTAAGGTATCTAGCATTTAAGAACTTTCTAATTTAAACTCAGCTATTAAATTGATAAGGGGGGAATTCATTAAAACTTGTAAGGGGATATGGGGACACCTAGGAGCGATTCTAGGAGTGCCTTTAAGTGAATGAGGGAAATAGGAGTAATTAATTAACTAATGAAATTAATTTATGGAGGAATGAAGGGGATGGGTGACACTTGTACGAGCAGGATTATTATGAATTAAACTAATGAACAATGAATTAAAAGGGATTTTGGGAAAGTTTTTGACTTCGAAACTCTATATAATGGAGGGAGTAGAAGGATGAGGGGGATCTTCTGTTTTGAGTAATGTTGCACTGCAGAAATCTATACTTGACTGACTTAACTTGTGGGAGTTGGGATACCCAGCTTGGTGAGGAGTGGTAGCTCAGACTTGCAAGGCGATCTGGGAGCTAGTTGATTCTCTAGATAGTGTGCGTGGCCCCTCTGCAGGTCGGGGGGCTAAGGGGGAAGAAGAGTACCCCTAGCATTGGCTGGGAGGTACCAGTGAAGTCTCATCGGTCGGCAAGCGAGAGTGGCATGAAGTGCGTGGGACATCAACTCAGAGCAGGTGATTGGGCAACAATACGCTTCCTTTATTTTTGCATGGTAAATTGTTAGTATGATTTATTCTTTTAGATCTGCATGTTTAATTGGGTAAGGAAAATGATTGTATTAGAAATTATAGTGGATGATTGAATGTTTCCCATAGCCTTTAGCTCGATGATTGATTGACTCCCATGGCTTTCGATTACTGGCATGTCTTAATCACTCTATGGTTTTTGATTTGTGATGATTGCGTTTTTTTTTTTTGTCCCTAGCTCATCAGTCCTCGCTTGAGCAGTCAGCCAGGAGCCTGATCTATGGTCATTTCTTCGACATTAATAGACCTATGGATCTCAACACCCTTCTTTTCTGTGCGTGGAGGATGAGCGAAGGACATTCCTATCATCTGTCTACCTCTGTTGTTTGTCCTTGGATGATTATTTATGTTGCGCCTTCTTGCGTTTGAATACCTCTCCGTATTGTTCATTATTTTCCACTGCAAGTATTCAACCACATAATGTTTTTCTCTACAATTATTTACATTTCATTGGATAATAGCTCCGCGTCTTTAATCCATAGTTTACTCGGCGATTTATTATTTCTGATGGCCTTTACGCTGAGTTTTCGATGCACTAAAACTTCAAATATTTTTTCCTCTGCGTTTCATTAGATCTGATGGATTTTATCCTTCACGATTCAACACCTTCCTCACTTTGCGCTTATAAATTTTGACCTGCAAATTATTTTTTTCTACAAATTATTGTATCTCGTGGGCTAATTTACACAACGAATTTTACAATTTAGTTACTACATTCTTCAGTTGAGATTAAATTCTTCCTTGAGCGCATGCTTCTTTCTACACTGGAACCACCACAAATTTTATTTACTGGAAGTTTATTTTACTGTGTTGGGGGTGTGGTTGCAGTGGATAGGGATGTGTTTCTTGTGCATTGGTCACGTTTTTGTTTTGGGGTGTAATGGCCTGGAATTTTATTTGGAATACATTGCAATCTACACCTCTTTAAAACTGCATTTCGTAACTCTTTTTACCTGGCGAATTTTCCTTGTAAGTCTGCAATCGATATCTTTATTTGCAAGGCAATTCTGAACTTTTAAGACTGCACTACCATAAAATTTTAATGACTGCGTTTAAGATACGTTTTTACTGCCTTAGGGACAATGATTGACTTTTTCTGTGAGATAATTGACTATGTATCCTTGACAACTCACCCTGGGTAGCGTTTTTCCTGTTAAAAACCACAATTTTTTCCTTTATTGATGACTGTGTTTTTCCTGTTAAAGACCGAGATTTTTGACTTTATTGATGACTGCATTTTTCCTGTTAAAGACCATGATTTTTTCCTTTAATGATGACTATGTTTTTCCTGTTAAAGACCACGATTTTTGCCTTTCACCTCTATGTCTCCACATCCTTTTTAACCTGGAAATTTTTCCATTAATCCTTGTGATCCACCTCTGCCACTCATATTTATTATCTCTGCATCTTCAAGGCGATTTTGGTCTGGAGGTGGCAACAAATTGCCTCTGTGTCCTCATGTTTGTTTTCCAGCCTTGTCCTCCTTTTTGTCTGTACTTGATTATGGTTGAATGCTCTGGAAACGTTTTGGGTGCTTAGCTGGATTCAACGATTTATTTATCTTGTATTGTATAGCTCGATTTTGGCTGGGTTAAGCGATTGGTGTAAGGTGATAATTCTATATAAATCTATCTTGTATTTTTGGCAACCATTTATTTCATGACTGAAATTTATGTTAGGCACTACCCCTTATGATCACAATCATCATGGATTTAGCATTACCTGGAAGGCGATTGATTTCATGTCTCACAACGTCCTCACCTTGATGTCAGCAATTTATGCATTAATTTTAAGGCAGGGGCGTTTTTAAGGAAAAGTTAATTTTGTTTACTGTCAACTTGTTTCTTTTACCCAACAGCCTAATGTGTGATTGACAGCTGGTAAAACCTTAATACTGTTCTAGACAGCGTGTTGGAAGTTAATTCATTGTTAGCATTTTAATTATAAGCCTTGTAATTGATATCGTGAATGTTGTTTATATATTGGTGTTGCTAATTTAGATTGTGTTAATGTTAGTTGATTTGTATTTAATGTCTAAATTGTAATTCTATACTTTGGAATTAGATTGGTATTAAGGTTAATTCAGAATAGCAAATTATTAACTAGTAGTAGTTTGGACTTGCTAAAATTGGATATTGGATAAATGTTAAATGATATATAGTTATTGTCTAAACTTGTCAATTAGACTCGCTAAAATTAGAGTGGTATATCATGTTAAGTTAGGTTGGTAAATCACTGACTTTTGTAATTTAGACTGGTTAAATTAGACCTGTATTTAACGCTAAATTAGATTGTTATTTTGACCAATTTAGACTTAATAAATGGTTGGGTGGTTGTCGAAGTCGTGTATTGGCTTTCGTTCTTCTCTTGTTGTCATATTCTTGTGTCTCGTTGACCTATTGCGTGGGGTATGGGTGTATCCTTTTGGTCAGTAGTCGGCCCTAGCGCGTCAAAGTTATCCAAAGTCCTTGGTCTAGATAGGATGTGTCGCGCCAAGGTTATAGTCGCGTCTATCCCCTAGGGATGACATGATTCCTAATGAGGGGGTCATTACACGCCCTAAGGTATAGAGGTGAAGGATAACTTGTCTGAGGTTCGTGCCTTGTGTGTGGGTGTCTTTGGCCGATGTGAGCTGTTGTTAATGCTTAGGTTTTTATGCCTTCATACCTTTGGTTCACGCGCCTTGAGGTTCTAGCCTTTGGTCGTCAAGGTCATTGCGTCAGGTTGGGGATGTTGTCCCTTATCTTGTAGGTGCGATCTTGTTGTGTCGGTCAGGTAGTCATTGCTATATTTTGATCTACACCTATTTCGCCCCACTACTCCTTGTGCTAGTGCTTTGAGTCATCATTGTCTCTTGCATGATCTGTTTGAGTTGTGTCATCGTCAGGTTGCACCGTTAACTGTTGTTTGCTGTTGCATTCCTATGCTTCTTGAAAAAAAAAAATCGTGCTTGCGTGCATCACGTGTAGTCGTAAGGACAAGGTTGTTACAAAAAACTAGAATACACAGTGCTTGATGAGATCACTGAAAAAGAAATTCCAAAGGTACTGGAAAATCAAAATATACAACAACAAGAGCTACATGTACCTCAAAATATTTCAATTGATGTTAGAATATATACCAGGTTAAGTAGACCCCCTGAATGATACTCTCCTTCATTGTATTATTTATTGTTGACTGATTCTGGTGAACCAGAATGTTATGAAGAGGCAATGCAAGTAGACACTAAAAATAAGTGGGAGAAAGGCATGAAAGAGAAAATGGATTCCTTGGTAAATAACCATACTTGGGACTTGGTTCAGTTTCCTGCAGGAAAAACAACATTTTTGTAACAGCCCCTCCATTACGACTAGGAAAAGTGAAGCACAATAGGTAATGTTTTTTTTCAAGTCATTAGGAAATTAACGTCAACACATAATTCATAGCAACGCATAATTAAACAACATCATAATTAAAATCATTACAATGACTCATCATCATAATCAATAACGATGCAACCAATGCATTAACATAAATGATAGCGACACATGACCAACACATAAACATAAATAGCGACACAGTTCCACACATCACAACTAACTGAGCAATTGTAGATAATGATCAACCATATAGTTGAATATTAATAACTACCCACCCAACCTATCCTGCATGGTTAGGAACTCCTAGACACATAAGAAACGCTCAAGCCCATGATTTATCCAATTGATTTTGACCACTTAAGGTCTCAGGAATGGCGACTGTTCTGAGGAACAAGGAGGTGTCTAGTTTCCCACTAATCCAATCAAACCAAAATTAACTAGATCAATAAATCAACCTAATCATCAATTATTCATGGTGCAAGGGTGATCATCAACTTTATCAATCATACATCAACATTTATTTCACGGTGCACAAGTATTCTAACTACTTAATTAATCACACATCAACATCATTTTCAAGGCACGCAAGTACTCTAAATTACTGAATTAATCAGAAATCAACATTTTTCAGGGTGTGTGAGTAATCTAATTTCTAAAACAATCATTCATCAACAATAAACATCCATGGCGCAAGAGTAAACTAATTTCTATAAAAATCATACATCCACATTCATTCCAAGGTGCAAGAGTAACAATATTTTCAATGGTGCGATAGAATATAAATACTTAATCAATCATATGTTAACATTATCCTAAAGGCGCATGAGTAATCAACTTTATTTTAAATGGCACAAGAGATTATAAATTCTTAATCAATCACAATTCAACATTATTATAAAGGTGCAGGAGTATTCAACTTTATTTAAAATGATACAAGAGATTATAAATGCTTAATCAATCATATGTCAACATTTTTCTAAAGGTGCAATAGTAATCAACTTATTTTTAAATGGCACAAGGGATTATAAATGCTTAATCGACCATAATTCAACATTATCCTAAAAGCGCAAAAGTAATAAACTTTATTTAAAATGGTGCAAGATATTATAAGGGATTAATCAATCATACATCGACATTCCTTTAATGGCGCAACACAATGAACCAATATCATGAGCATCTAGCATTTTCATAATTAAGATTTTAACAATCCTTCCACGAAAATAAAGCATGAGTGTTTACTAACAAGAGAAATAATGATTATATGTATACATGGTTTTACCCCCCCTTACCCAACAAGTAAATTCAACCTTGACTATGATCATTACATGCATAACTCTAACATGGAAATTCAACTCATACTTCATAACATTAAGTACACTTAAACATGCATAAATATAATCTCCTTGTAAATTTCCTATCCATACCATTCCTACATCATGGGTTCTTATTATTTTAAAACAAGAGTTCTTCATTCTCTAAAATTGTAATATACCAGATATAAAAAGTATGCAGAACATAAATAAAATGCTAGAAATGGAAGAATAACAACAATATAACCAGAATAATCACCACAATAACACTGAAATGATATAAGAATAACATAAAAAATAACACTTTGATTTTGAGAGCAATGTTCACAGGCCTCTTTGAGGGGGAAACCTCCAGTCGAGTAGAGATCTATTACAATAATCTCCAAGCTAGGGTTCTCATACCCTTGACTCCTATTTATACTAAATATGTCTATCAAAAGAAGCATCTAGAGGAAGATCCTTCTAGAAGCGGAAGCTTCTATTAGGTCTTCTTACATTCAACTTATTCTATTTAATTGTGAGGCCTTATTAATATTGACCTTTATTACATCCGAATATATTGTTCTACCTATGTGTGGGTTAGGACCCTAACATGTCCTCCCCCTTAAAAACAACCTTGTCCTAAAGGCTTGAGATGTGTAAATTGCTGCAGAATGGTAGTTGGTTCCCAAGTGGCATCTGCTGGAGTTGTATCTTTCCATTGAATTAACACTTCCTTGATGGTTCTTTGACACAGGCAATGCTCATGCTGGTCCAAAACTGCTTGTGGTTGTAGCCAAATGTATCCTTCTTCAGCTAACTTGGGAAGGTTGGTTTGAATTTGGCACTTAGTTCCAATCACCTTCTTTAAGCAGGAAACGTGAAAAACAAGATGTAGCTTCAAATGACTGGGAAAAGCTAACTGATAGGCCACCTGTCCCACATGCTTGAGAACTGTATAAGGACCATAAAATTTGGGCACTAGCTTCTGACAATGCTCGGCCTTGAGGGAATTCTGCTTGTAAGGTTGCAGGTGAAGAAACACCTGATCCCCTTCTTCAAATTGACGTTCAGAGCGACCTTGATCTGCTTGTTGCTTCATGCGATTTTGTTCCATGACCAAATTCTCTTTGAGGGTACGGAGAATAGACTCTCAAACTGTAAGTGTTTGGTCAACTGCCTGGACCTTCGAGACACCAGGTAAGTATGAGAGAACTGAAGGTGGCTTCTGTCCATATACCACTTCAAAAGGAGTCATGTGTTTAGCTGTATGGTATGAAGTGTTGTACCACCATTCAACTAGGGGTAACCATTAAGCCCACTGATTTTTATTTTCCGAGGAAAAACACCTCAAATATGTTTCCAAACACTTGTTGACAACTTTTGTTTGACCATCAGTCTGAGGATGATAAGCTGTACTGAGATGTAATTGGGTGCCTTGTAGCTTGAACATTTCTTGCCAAAAATTTCTTGTGAAAGTTGGGTCACGATCATAAACAATAGAATGTGGCATGCCATGAAGCTTGAAGACCTGATCCATGAAAATTTGAGCCACCGTGGATGTTGTAAATGGGTGTTGAAGAGCACAAAAATGAGCATACTTGGAAAGATGATCAACAACCACCATGATGATTGATTTATTTCCCGATTTGGGTAAGCCTATAATAAAATCCATAGAGATGTCCTTACAAATAGCATGTGGAATTGGGAGTGGTTGTAGTGTGCCCGTATATTTGACTGTTTCTCCCTTGTTGCGTTGACATACATCACATTCGGCGACAAAATTATGAATTTCCTGTTTCATACCATCTCAGAAAAAAGAACATTTGACCCTGTCATAGGTTTTGGTGAACCTGGAGTGCTCTGATGTCGGTGTAGCATGAGGCTCAGAAAGTACCGTGGATTTAATCTTTGATTGTTTACTTAAATACAAACGGCCTTTGTATCGAAGCTCATCATGGAGCCAAGATTACCCTGGGGGAGTTGGAGCACTGGACTGCAATTGTTGGATCATCTGGGAACTTTTGGGATCTTGTAGCCATTCCTGGCGAATGGCTTGGAGCCAATCTGGTACAATGAAGGAAAGAGAAAAAAGGGATTCTTCATTTTCATATTTGTGGGAAAGTGCATCTGCAACCACATTTTCTTTCCTTTCTTGTAAATGATCCCATAATCATAGCCAAATAGCTTAGTTACCCATTTTTGTTTCTCCGGGGAGGAAATGCATTGTTCCAGAAAATACTTGAGGCTTTGATGGCCTGTCTTAATTTGGAAGCATTGCCCCAATAGATAAGGGCGCCACAAAGCAACGACATTCATAATAGCCAACATTTCCTTTTCATAGATAGATTTGCCCAGATTTATTTCAGATAGTTTCTTGCTAGTAAAGGCCAAAGGCCGACCCTCTTGCATAAGGACATCACCAATTCCTTTCCCTAAAGCATCACATTCCAAGACAAAGGTATTTGTGAAATCAGGGAGGGCCAGGACTGGAGTGGTGCACATGACCATCTTCAAGGTTTGAAAAGCTTGAGCAACAGCTGTAGTCCAAGTGAAAGAGTTATTTTTTAGGAGAGCAGTGAGAGGTGCTGTAATCTTTCCATAATTCTTAACAAACTTGCGATAATAACTTGTTAAGACCAAAAATCCATGCAATATTTTGAGAGTCTTTGGGTGAGGCCAGTATTGCATAGCTTCAATCTTTTTAGGATCCACCCTGACACTATCCTTGCCAACCAGATGACCCAAGTACTCTACTTTTGAGGTGCGAAAATCACATTTAAACTGTTTCAAGAAAAGTTGGTGCTGAGAGAGTAGATGGAGAACTCGATCCACATGAGAAAGATGTTATGACCAGGTATTGCTATAGATGAGGATATCATCAAAGAAAACTAAGACAAAATTACGGAGAAAAGGATGGAAGACATGATTCATGAGGCTTTGGAAGGTGGAGGGGGCATTACACAAGCCAAAGGGCATGACCAAAAAATCATAGTGGCCCTCATGAGTTCTAAAGGTAGTCTTGGGAATGTCTGCCTCTTTCATATGTATCTGGTGGTAGCCTGAACCAAGATCAAGTTTAGTAAAGAATTGGGCGCCACTCAGTTCATCCAGGAGGTCATCAATGACAGGAATGGGAATTTTCTCTTTAATGGTAAGTTTGTTGAGGTCACGGAAGTCAGGACACATTCACCAAGAACCTTCTTTCTTCAGGACCATGACCACAGGAGAAGAGTAGTGGCTCATACTAGGGCAGATAATGCCTGCACTAAGGAGTTCCTGGGCCATTTTCTCAATTTCATTTTTTTGGTAAAAGGGGTGACAATACAGACGGATATTGGGAGGAAGGCTTTCGGGTACAAGGGGAATGGAATGATCATGAAAACCACGTGAAGGAGGGAGTCCCTAGGGAGTGGAAAATATCACTTGATGTTTAGAAAGGATGTCTTGGAGGTCTTGCGGCACCAAGGGTGTTTTTGTTGCTTGTATGGCATGGAGTTGAGAAATAGCACCAGAATGACCCTTTTTGAGAAGATTTTCCATGCGATGGGAACTAATGATCTTAGGTGAACCAGCGATGATGCCTTGGAATTTATATTGGTTGCCTTCTTGGTCAAATTGCATGGTTAATTCCTTAAAATCCATGAGAATGGGACCCAAAGTCCTTAGCCAGACTGCACCCAACACAATGTCACAACCGCCCATGTCGATAACAAACATATGAGATTTCAGGTGGTAGTCACCAATTTGGAGACACACATTTTCACAATGCCCTCCACATTTCATGGAGCCACCATTGGCAATCATGATTTGGAAATTATTGACGGCATGGATGTAGTAATGAGTTTCTTGGGCAATGCGGCGATGAATAAAATTACGGGTGCTTCCACTATCAACCAGAATGATGACCTTCTGATGCTTGATGTAACCGATTAGCTTGAGGGTTTGGGAAGCGGAGAATCCAGTGAGAGCATTGAGGGAAATGACCAGTTCTACTTTGGGCGGGTCTGAGGGAGGGGTTATGTCAGGGGTTTTAGGTGACTTAGACATAAGGGGAGTTTCAATATCCTCTTCCGAAATATCCTCGGAGATGGCCATTAGCAGCTTTTGTTCCTTACACTTGTGGCGTGAAATATTTGTCATCACAATTATAACAAAGGCCTTTGAGTTGGCGTTCAACCATTTCAGCCCTGGTCAATTTTTGGATCTTTAGTGGAGCGAAGGGAGTAGTAGGATTTACTGGTTTAGGGTGAGGGATAAAGGAGGGTTTCCAGTTTTGAGAAGATACAACCTATTGTGCTTCTTTATCTCTTTTAGTAGCCTCCACCCAACTCTGAGGCCAAGCCATGAGGACATGGGCCCGAATCTCATCCTTGAGGCCATTGATAAAACATTCTCAGAAAAAGGCATCAGACATGCCCTCTGTCTAAAAAGCCAGACACTCAAAGGAATCTATAAAGTCTTCCACTGTTCCTGATTGCTTCAACTTTGTCAAATGGCCCAAATGTTTGGTGTCAGTGTCAAAGCGTTCATACAACTCTGCCACAAATTGTGTCCAAGCAATATGCCCTTGACGAGAAGTTTTTCTCCATTGCCACCATTGCCAACGTTCTTGATCTAGATGGAGAAAACCATACCAGAGTTTGGCCAAGTCATATGTAATTCTATATAAAGAGAAATAATGTTCCATTTGGGTTACCCAACCAGTGGGGTCTGAGCCATAAAATTTGGTCACATCCACCCGCGGAAGGCGTAGGTCACGTTGAAAGTGATGGTTCTAAAAGTTATGGGAATGAGAGGAATGTTCACCTTCAGTATGTGGAGGTGAGGAAGAGGAAGGGTTATCTGTAGGGATATGGAGTTTGGTGCAGAGTGTCGAAAAGACAGATTCAAGCTAGGTGGTGAGGTCTTGTTTGATTTCCTCCATTGAGGACTAGATGGTTGTATTGATGGCGACAACATTGGCACTGAGATGTTTCACTTCTTGTTGGGTCTCGATGAGACTAGATTGCAAGGTGTTGAAGTGAGCTTCCAAGTCTTGGCTACGGGTATGGGCCATGAGGATGGGGGAGCTGAAAAGGGGTGGGTGGGGTCAAAAGTTTTGCCGAAAAACGATATGTATGAATGTGATAAGGGAAAAGAGATGAATCCAATGGAATAGGTCTCAAATAATGGTGAAAAAATTTCCAGACATTTTTTTTTTACACCTGCAGAGTTATACTCTAGTTTGAATAATACTGTAGAGAGGAAATGCCCAAATGCTTAAACAGAAAGAAATGTGTATTTACTTGGCAACCCGAACACAGTTGAATGGTAATAGATCTTGTCTGTTTTAATTTGTTTATGTTTCTGTCCCCAAGGGTTAGGTATTCAAGGGTTCGATAGACAAGGGTTTGCCTTGTGCTATAGCTCTCTGATATACGTGCGGGGTCCAATAGTAGTACTCAGCCCAATATCTTAGGGAAATAACTAAGGAGGATAGATGGTACCCTTAGTTGTACTACCCGACTACCCAGGTACTAGAGAGTATCTTCCTGAATGTTGTTCTCGGTGGCACTATAACAGTCAGGTGACCGATCAGTTTATCTAAAGAGGGCTTCAGGAAATCTAGGCTGATCCATACACAGGTGTTGTTTGATTCGCTACCACTCAAAGGGGTACCAACAGGGGTTACAAGGGTGGCCAACAGATGTGCGCTTAAAAACCACTTGTATTTCCTGCATGTATGAATCCATCAACCATGGGTTTATGCATGTAATGAAAGATCTTTGTGGCTTAAAGACATCGGAATACATCTCTACCCTGGAAAAAAAATTACCCACAATTTCTACCAAGGAAGGTGCTCTGATACCACTAGTAATATACCAGATATAAAAATTATGTAGAACATAAATACAATTCTAGAAATGGCAGAATAACAACAATATAACCAGAATAACCACCACAATAACACTGAAATGATATAAGAATAACAACATAAATAACACTTTGATTCTGAGAGAAATGTTCACAGGCCTCTTCGAGGGGGAAACCTCCAGTCGAGCAGAGCTCTATTACAATAATATCCAAGCTAGGGTTCTCATACCCTCAACTCCTATTTATACTAAATATGTCTATCAAAAGAAGCATCTAGAGGAAGATCCTTCTAGAAGCGGAAGCTTCTATTAGGTCTTCTTACATTCGTCTTATTCTATTTTATTGTGAGTCCTTATTAATATTGACCTTTATTACATCCGAATATATTGTTCTACCTATGTACGGGTTAGGACCCTAACAAAAATGGAATACAACTTCATACCTCTCCAATAATTCTAATGAATGAACAATGTGGCTTGTTAAGGTTACGAAGCTTTTGTCATTATTGGCATAAGCTCCATGTCTTCTCCACATGATAATGTAATCATGACAACCAATTACATGGTTTAGGAGACTAAAGTTTATGAAGTGAATTGGAACGGTTCTTGTTTTATGGAGATAACTCATACAAGGTGACCATGATTTTCTTAAATTATGATATAAATGATTTAATCTTAGAAATACTCCAATTATCAACGACCAGAATATTGAGGTAATTGCAAGAGCTAACCCTAAGGAGATATCCCTTTTTTAAGGAATGATACCCAAGCAATTTATTTCCTATATTATTTTAAGGAATTGACAGTAAGGAGTTAACCCTAGTAATATAAATATATCTTACCATCCATCTAGAGTCATTACTCCATACTAATAAAACACCCTTTTATTCAATAACACACAAAATTCAAGGTGCATAAGGATTCTAGCAATCATATTTTATTATCAGAGTCACATGGAGGGTAGATAGGGTTATAATTACCCTTCGCTTAATTGAATGTTTAAGGGAAGCGAGCACCCAAGCAAAATTTATTAACATCTATATAAATTTATTGATTCTCAGTTAATTGAGGCGTAGTTGAGTAACAAAATTAACCAGGTCGACTTAGTTAATTATATCACCACTTAAGCGAGTTCTCAAATCGAAAATTTCAATGAACGTAACTAAGTAAAACCGAACCTACAGTAAAATATTAATATGAATTCATTAAAAGTAAATTAAAATTTTCCACAAGCATGATGTCATTTACAGGATTTAACTAAGTATCCTGAAGATCCAATTTCTGAGATAAAATGTAGAGGTAATCCCTAGAAAACCGCCATTCGAGGGTTAAGAAATCACAATCCAGTTTGAAATAAAACACAAAGGTAATCCCTAGAAAACTGTCATTCGAGGATTGAAGAAATCACAATCTAGTTTTGAAATAAACGCAGAGGTAATACCTAAAAAACGGCCATTCGAGGGTTAAGAAATCACAATCCAGTTTGAAATAAAACGTAGAGGTAATCCCTCAAAAACCACCATTCGATGGTTAAGAAATCACAATCCTATTTGAAACAAAACACAGAGGTAATTGTTGGCAAACTGCCATTCAAGGATTGAAGAAATCACAATCCAGATCTGAAATAAAACACAGATTTAATCCCTGGCAAACCGCCATTCGAGGATTGAAGAATCACAATCCAGATATGAAATAAAATGCAGAGGTAAACCCTTACAAATCGTCCTTCGAGGAATAAGGAAATCACATTCCAGTTTTAGATAAAACGCAAAGGTAATCCCTGGAAAAACCACCATTTAAGGAAGAAGAAAATCACATTACAGTTTTAAATAAAACACAGAGGAAATAAAGGAAAACGCTCAGTGAGATCCACCCAAAACGCAGACAAGGGTATTCGGGGTTGCAAAAACACAAGGTAAATAAAAGAAAATGTTTGGTAAAAATTTCATTTAAAGCCATCAATTAGTTCTTAACACTTCCTCGGGTAAATCCCAACTAGCCATGAACAATTAAGAATCAATATTTGGGGCAATTTTAAAGGAATGGAAGTCAACTAAAGAGGTTCCAAGGCTTGGTTTTCATGACAGTAATATCAAGTCTCATTTCTAAAATACTCAACCCATCAAAAATCATGACAATTCGATATCAACTTTTCAATCATTGTTTAAGGCAAAATTATAGAACGCTATATGACGAATAAAATATTAACACAACTATAAATACAACTCAATTAAGATTACTGTAACCAAATACAACATAGGCGAGATGCTCCTCCGCTAAGGCGTTGTGTTTAATCTTCCGTTTGCCAATCATTGAGACTTCACTGGTACCTCCCATCCAACACTAGGGGTACTCTTCTTCCCTTTTATCCCCCCCGAGCTACAAAGGGGCCACGCACACACACAACCATAATTCCTCTAGCTCTGAGCTCGCCTCGAAAGGTAGAGCCACCACTCTCTCTCAATATGGGTATCCCAACTCTCACAAGTAAAACCAATCAAAAATTTTGCAGCATAACTTTACCCATAACCCATATGATTCATTTCTCATCTCCTCCATTTTTTTTATAGAATTTTCCCATAACTCATCCCCACTTGCACAACTAATTCGATTTTTAATTAAAATAATTTAGAATTATCTCCCCCTTACACTTGTCACCCTTTCCCCAATTTGCACAATTAAATCCACATTTTATTTTAATAAAATTCAATTTACCTCACCCTTTCTAAATGTGCTTTTTAAATCACTCCTAGTTGTCTCTTTATTCCCCTTATTTCCAATTAATCACTGATGCTTTTCTAAAACTGAGTTGAGTTAAAATAGGAATCTTCTCCTAGTTAGACTAGTGTTAACTAGACTCTAGATTCCTTTCTATGTGTGCCCATTCCCTTAGCTTTATTCCATTCTTACCTTAAATTTCAATTTGGTAATTACTTACACATATGTGTATTAAATAAATCTTTAGATTTATTTTATTTTCCTTGAATTCTTAAATTGATTTACTTCATCCCCTCATTATTTAATTTATAAATTTAGTTTTTAGTCTTCTTACTAACTTGGACTTAGGCTTATTTAAATTTTTAATTGCAAAGGCTTAGACTCTTATAGGGATTATGATTAATAAATTCAATCCTTAATTAATTAATTAATCGATTGATCCGACAGTTCTCAAGATTTTAGAAGGTTAATTATTCGCTCAAGGTTTTCTAGGCCACCTAGATTTATTGACTCAAATTTTAATTACGTGGCATTCCCTTCAAGACGCACTTCGTGCTCCAAGGGTGCCACTCGCCTTTGACTGGTTTTGGTAGTTTTCCAACCCCTGGAGTCAACACTCCATTCGGACAACCTTGTGAGAGACTAATGGATTCTAAGGAATAAGGACCCTGCCTTATTGTGGGCCCCTTAGAAATCTTCGTGAGCGACTATCTCAGTCTGCCCTCACGACATCGTGGACCTATCGAACTAGGTAATCGTTAACCTACAATTCAAGTCATAATGAGAGTGCTATTAGGCTATGACAGGGACGTTGCCACACTTCTCCCTCAATATCTAGTTTATGTGCATGTCCCCTTTACTCCTTATGTGAGTTAGATTAGTAAGAAATCGTCAGCTTACATCCATCAACGAAACACTGTCAATGATCCATAAACAATATCATAATATAATCGATCATATGTCACATATTCATAAATGAAATACTCAAACCAATAAAATCCACTCCCTGACTCAATCCAAATTCCAAAGAGGTCCAGTGATTCCAACGACATCCTCAATATGTCAAGTGGCCTGCATACTCAGGGGAAACTTGTCAATAACATCTATCAATACATATATATCAAACAACATAAATCATAATCCATCAACATCATCACAATAATCCACAAGCGAAACAAATGACCATATACTATAACCGTATCACTTGCACGCAAGTGTCCTCAAAGAATAAGCCAATATCATGTGCTCGCAAGAGCAAGATGTTACAATTGCAGAATAAATGGGTTTACGGGTTGAAGAAAGACTATGGAGGAAAAAAGTGGCACACGGCTAGACTTGTTGTAAAGGGATTTGCACAAAAGAAAGGTATATATTATGATGAAATGTTTTCTCATGTTGTTAAGATGGCTTCAATTAGGACTATTTTAAGTCTTGTGGGAGTATAATATTTGCATATTGAACAGTTAGATGTAAAAACATCTTTTCTCCATGGAGATTTGGAGGAAGATATTTATATGTAGTAGCCACAGGGGTATGAGGTCAAATGGAAAGATAATTTGGTATGCAGGTTGAAGAAGAGATTGTATGGCCTAAATAAAGCTCCAAGGAAGTGGTATTTGAAGTTTGACATGTTTATGACAGAACAAGGTTATATTAGATGTCATTCTGATCACTGTGTTTATTTTAAAAGGCTAGAAAATGGAAGCCATATTATCTTGCTATTGTGTGTAGATGACATGCTTGTTGCAGGGTCTAATATGTAGGATATAAATGTGCTAAGGAAGAAATTAGATAATTCATTTGCGATGAAGGATTTGGGTGCTGCAAAGAAAATCCTTGGTATGAGAATAACAAGAGACAAGAAAAATCCAAATTGACATTGTCTCGGGGTGAGTACATAGAGAAGGTGTTGGAGAGGTTTATAATGCAGAATGAAAAACCATTAGTACACCTTTGGCCATCCATTTCAAATTAACTAAGGAAATGTGTCCCAAGACACAGGAGGAGATAGAATACATGTCCATGGTCCCTTATTCATCACCAGTTGGTAGCTTAATGTATGCAATGGTTTGCACAAGACTAGATATTGCACATGTAGTGGGAGTTGTGAGCAGGTATATGAACAATCTAGGTAAAGAACATTGGAAGGTAGTAAAGTGGATTCTTAGGTATTTGAGAGGTACTACTACTCATGCATTATGTTTTGGAGGTTCAAACACTATTCTACATGGATATGTTGAATCATATATGGAAGGTGATAAAGATAGTAGGAGGAGAACCACAAGGTATGTTTTTATTGTAGGTGGAACAAAAATATGTTGGATTTCAAAACTGGAAAAGGTTGTTTCACTTTCAACAACAGAAGTAGAGTATGTTGTTGCTACAAAGCTAGTAAATAAATGATTTGGTTACAAAGGTTTATGGAGGAATTGAGAAAGAAGAAGGAGATTAATAGGTTGTAATGTGACAGTGATAGTGCCATTCATCTTGCAAAGAACTCAACCTTCCATTCGAATACTGAGAATATACAAATCATGTATCATTTAATATGATCTGTCTTAGAAGATGGACATTTGAAGTTGGAAAAGATACATACTAGCCAACATCCTTCAGACATGTTAACAAAGCGAGTAACCAAGGAGAAACTAAGTTCCTTCTTAGTTTCAGTTGGTCTTCAAGCATGAAGGTGAATATGAGAAATTTTCCAGGTCCAAGAAGGATCATAGTCCAGTAGATACAACAATGGTGGATTTGTTGAGATCAGTCTCCAAGTGGGAGATTGTTGGTTGTGAAGCCTGATTATCTTCATGATTCATAGGTGTTTTTTTTAAACCATGTTTATACCCCGTGAAGATTGTACACCTCAGAATAATTTACACCCCTCCACGTGGGGGGGATTTCCCCCCCTGTGGGGTCTGAGGGGCTCATCCCCTCAAATGGGGGGTTCGGGGGCAAGCGGGCCCTTGAAGGAAAAATTGCCTTGTAAATGTATATTGTAATTTCATAGTAAATCTGGACCATTCATTATAAGGTCACATATCTGACGGTAGAAGTTATGTTAGGGTTTTTTTCCCTAGAAAGAAACCCTGTTTTATGATGGAATTGTATTGCGGCTATGTATCATTGTGAATATTGTATTCTGATAGAGGAGATTGTGAGAGAAACAAGAGGAAGTTACAATGAGTGTGATGTAGGTTGTATCCCTTCATTTTGATGGATAATAAAAATGAAGGACTTGGAAATTTCTCTGGTGGACATAGCCCACACTGGGTGAACCATGTATATATGTGTCTCTATTGTATTGTGTATCTTCTGTGTTTTATTTCCACATTTTTTTTATTTTATTGCTCCGCGATCCTGTTTTTCTAACAAATTAATTTGTTGATGATAGATAATGGTGTAGAATTATATGAAAATGAATTTGAATAATTCTGGAAGAAGTGTGGTATATCAAGGCAGAAGAATAATCCATACACACCTCAATAAAATGGAGTTGTAGAAAGGATGAATAGGACACTGATGGAAAAATCAAGGAGCATGCTCAATGGTGCCAGGCTAAGACATTAATTATGGTCAGAGGTAGTGGTTATTACGTGTTACATGGTCATTCTATCACCCTCATAAAAATAGGATGAAAAGACTCCACACGAGGTATAGACTAGTAAGAAATCCTCTCTTAAACATCTCATGGTATTTGGATGTGATTCCTATGTACAAATTCCAAAGGAAAACATAAGTAAGCTAGATAAAAAGGCTAAAAAGTGTATCTTTATTAGCTATAAAGATGGTTTGAAAGGTTATAATCTTTGGAACCCATAAACTAAGAAGGTAGTGTATAGTCAAGATGTGGTATTTAGAGAAATCAAATATGTTGTCAAATAGGAAGTCCTACCCAAGGAGGAAGATCTAGAGAAAATAGAGTTTAAATTGAAGGATCATGAATCAGATACTACAAAAGAGCATGAATCAAAAGAATAAGAATAACCTCATACTCTAGTATTGAAGAGATCAGTTCAAGAAAGAAGGAAAATAGAAAGGTATACTTCACCATATTTTCACTCTAATTTTTCTTTGTTTATTATTGATGATGATCCTAGAACTATTAAGGAGGCAGTGGATTCAGAGGATGGAAATTTTTGGGAAAAGGCTTAGGATATAATGGAGTTGTCGGTTGGAAGAAATCCCATGAAGAAAATGAGTATTTAAGAAGAATTTGAATGCAAAAGGTAAAGTGGAGAAATAAAAAGCTCGATTAATAACAAAAGGTTATTCCCAGGTAGAAGGAATTGACTTTGGTGAAATTTTTTCTCCTGTTGCCAAGTTAACTTATATTATATTTCTTTTATATGTTGTGGTTGCTCTTGATTTCGAAGTAGATTATATGGATGTGAAGAAATCATTTCTACATGGTGATATGGAAGAAGAAATACAGATGAAGCAACCAGAAGGCTTTGCAGTGAAGGGAAAGAAAGAGTTGGTATGTAGGGACTTGGCTTTACAAGGAGAAAAGTTAATCACTGTGTGTATTCTAAATTTGTTGGTGATCATATTATTTATTTGGTATTGTATGTGGATTATATGTTGCTGATAGGAAACCACAAGGAGATTATTTGGGATGTGAAAATGCAGTTGTCCTCTAAAATTGACATGAACGATCTTGGTGTTGCAAATTTTAATTTGGCATGGAAATTAAAACAGATCAGGAAAAAAAGAAACTTTGGTTAAATCAAATGATATATGTTGAAACAATATTGTAGAGGTTTAATATGTAGGAATGCACACTGATCATGGTTCTTATTCTTGTAGGTGTAAACTTATCTGCTAATCAGTGTCCCAAGACATAGGAAGAGGAAGAGGACATGTCTCGTTTTTTGTATTCTAGTGCACTTGGAAGTTTGATGTATGCAATGGTATGTACTAGAATGAACATTGTACATGAAGTGGGAGTTTTGAGCAAGTATATGTCAAAACCATGGAAGGAGCATTGGACAACAATAAAGAGGGTTTTTAGGTATTTGCATGCCTCTACTAGTTATGGATTGTGCTACCAAGGAAGACTAGGATTGGACAAAGAGTTAGACATACATGAGTTCGTTGATTTAGAGTGGGTTGGATATCTGGATTGTAGAATATCTACAAGTGGGTATGTGTTTAACCTACTTGGATTGGAGCAATTAGTTGGATGAGAAAACAACAATATGTAGTGGCACTCTCAACTACTAGAGTTGAATACATGGAAACCACTCATGAAGTAGTATGGTTACAAAGATCGTGTTTAGGTATTGAGTTGGTACAACAATATGTAAGGATATATTATGACATTCAGAGTGCAATGTTCCTAGCAAAGAACCCAACTTATCATTCAAAGAAAAACCATATTGATGTTCAATATCACTTTGTGAGAGACATAGTTGAAGACAAGAAGGTGTTGTTGATGAAGGTGGACACTTTGAAAAATGTTGCAGATTCATTGACAAGTTTTATGAACACCGAGAATTTCTCCTGGTGTAGAGAAACAATGGCCATTGCTTCCCTAGATTGTTGACTAGGTAAACTTGTGACCCCCTTTATGTGAATAAAACAACAAGTGGGAGAATGTTGGGTATGTCTTATATTCTTTGCATGACCAACCCTAAGTATGATTCATTGCATCAAGTGCAGTGGGG
>ML781016.1:1047494-1108266 GCA_009831015.1 Picea engelmannii | reverse complement strand
CCATGTTAGCATACACTTGAACCTCCTGTTGGATCATGCTGTCATTGATGCCAATGGTTTGATTATTTGGGAGATTGTTGGATCATATGTCATAGATGCAAATGGTTTGATTGATTGATGTCAAGTAATTGATTTATTGATGATTGCCCTTGATGAGAATGATAGATTTCAAAGTGGAAACCAATTGATAAAGATGGATCAATGATATGATGCATAGATGAAGATGGATCAATGAGTTGTCATTGATACATGATGATGCATAGTTTGTTTGATGAAAAGATGACTCATTATTGTCTTATCATGATTGATAAGGTGCACAAATGGATGAACTCCAAAGTGGTCCCCTTATGGTGAAATCCCTCACGGGAAGACGCTTTGCGGATTGATTTATCCTAGAAGAATGGTTGGAGGACCCATGCTTATATGTGGAATAATGAGATGAAGATCAATTAAGTTGTTGGTGAAACTATCCTATATGCATAGTGCTTGTCATGCCATTTCCAGTGGTATGTGGAATGTCACATAACTCCTCACGGTTTGAGAGTTATGGCCTTATGAAGTTGGAGGACCCCCATATGAAGGTTTGAAGCCCCCAAGGTCAAAGAAGTCAAAGTGCTTGAAAAGAAGAAATCATTATTTAAATGATAAAGTAAAGTGACAAAATCAAGATGGATTATTTAAATGATAAAGTAAAGTGAAAAAATCAAGAAGGAATACTTAAATGATAAAGTATTGGAGAGCTTTCTATTCATGGAAAGTGGTTAACCCTAAAATATGGAAAATAGGTTAAGTGACCTAGAAATGGGTTAAGTAACCTAAAAATGGGTTAAGGGACCTAGAAGATGAAAGTATAAATAGGATAGCTATGGTCTCTTGTAGATCATCATTTTTGTGGATCAATGGAGAGCTTCTTGTGAATATCTTTTGGAGTATTGATGGAGAGATTCTTGTGAGAGCATATTATTTGTGTGGCTCTCTTGAGCATGATTGAAGATCTATTCTGAGGAAGAGAGCGAGAGGAGGATCTCATGGACGCATCAAAGTTTCAGCAATGTCGGATATCTTGATGACAAAATTCTTGGAACTTCAAAAACCCTAGTTTCTAAGGTATATGCGGGCTATCTGTGCTTAGGTTGTGTATGCATTAAGGTATACGCGGGCTATCTGAAGATAGGGAGCGTATGGTGGATAAAATGATGAAGACTTGTGTTTGAGCTGGTGCCATGCTCTTGGATGATTAGGCAGGTTCTAGATCTGCATTCTATGGCCTCAGATATATCACTAAGACACTAGTATGATTACATTATTGTCCTTATGAATACTATTGCTTGATGTGATGGGAATGCTTAGGGAATTATTGGTATGGATTCTATGATGTGGTTCAATTTGGTTGATTTGGTTGATGGAGTGATCAATACTCTTGTGATTCAGTGGTGACATGATTGCTATGGAATACTAGATGTTTATACATGTTTGAGATAACATTCATATTGATCTATTGTGGAGCATGAGCAAGCTATTGGAGAGCTTGGAGATGTTGTGACTGGTTGTGGGTCAGTTTGGACAGTGGAAGACAGAAGAGAAAGTGATTGTAGGTTGCAGAGGATCTGAGCATGTGAAGAAAAGAAAAACCCTAGTTGCTCAAAAGCATACGCATGTTGCATTATACACTGGTCGCGTGCATAGGCGGGCTGTAGTGATCCAGGGCGCATACACACGCGGGATGCACTACTGACAGGTCGCGTACCTGTTGACAGATTGATATCTATTGAGGATTGTTGCCTCATCTCAGTTGGTGTTGAGGGTGTAAGTTGAGTCTTCCATTATATAGTTGGTGCTCTTGTAGAGTTGTACTCTATTAAGTTGTTGTTGATAAACCCCAGATTGTTGTCCATAATAAAAAGAAAAAATGTACATACATCTTGTGTTCTTTGTGTTCCTTGTGGTGATGACTTATTGATGATATGTGTTGTTGATATATGCTACTGATATATGTTCACATCTAACTGGTTACAAATGACAGCAATGGGTAATGAATAAATGTTGAATGATAACTAAGCAGTTTTTGTGTAAGAGGGAAGATTTTGGGAAAATGAGCCCCACACTCATTCACCCCCCCTCTAAGTGTGGTAGGTGTGTCCAACAATTGGTATCAGAGAGGGGCCTTCACTACAAGCCTTAACAAGCTTTAAGGAGATCCATAGACACACAAATGGATGATGAAGTTCCAATCCTTGATGAGGAAGACTATTCTACTTGGAGAATAGAAATGAGATTATATTTGAAGACAATGGGAGAAGCTATTTGGAAGGAAACCATTGGTGGATCAGTCCCATTGAAGAACAAGTCAAAGTTTGCAGCTCAAAGGGAAGGAAAGAAGAATGATGCATTGGCTCTCAATACCATTCTTAGTGGACTCTCAAGCCCTATCAAAGAGAGCATGGGACAATGCACTTCCACCAAGGATCTATGGCTAAAGCTAGAGGAGACATATCAAAGAAAGAAGGAGAAGGAAGAAATTGAAGACTACTCCATCAAGATCATCAAAGGTAAAGAATCATCAAAAACTCTTGAATGCATTGCTTCTAAATGTGATTTTGAAAACATTTCAAGTGAAGATAAAGAATCAAGTGATGATAGCACAAAGGAAGATCTTGAAGACATTTCAAATGAAGGCAAAAAATCATGCGATGGTGTTGGCAAGAAGGAAGATATTGAAGGTAAATAATCTCCCAAGACTCTTGATTTCAATGATTCAAAGTGTGATGATGTTGAATTTTTCTCAAGTGAAGAAGATGATCTAGAAACTGTTTGTGTAAAGTTTGATGATAGTTATCGCATGGAAAGAATAGAAGAAAATCTATTAGAACTTCAAAAGGAAATTGAAGAGGGTTTATACATATATAGGATTGATCATTTTTATACACACTATAACTATCTTTCAGATAACACTAAGAAGTTTCTTAGGAGGAGTCAAAGGTACATCTTGAAGTTAAAGGGAATGCTCAAAGAACAAGAAGAGAATTATAAATTAGAATAAAAGGAAGAAGACATCACAAGACTAAAGAATGGAAAAGAAGATGTAAATGTAGATGATGAGATTAGAAAAAGTTTTGAAACCATTGTCCATCTCAATACCCAAATTAAAGAAGCCAAAAGAATAGAAAAACTATTGAAGATTCAAATAAATGAAAAGGAAGAGTCATGTTGTAAGTTAGAAGCTGAAATTGTTGACCTTAGAAATAAGATAGAAAAGTCAAACAAATTCTTGAATAGCTCACGAATCTTGGATGAGATCTTGGAAAGTCAAAGGTCATCATGTGATAAATTAGGTCTTGGATACAAAGGAGAAGATACACATGCTGAAGCAAGCACCTCAAAGAAGCATGAGATAAGTCCATCAAAGAAGGAAGATAATGTTGCAAAACAACCATCTACACAAGGCAAAGAAAATTTCAAAAGAACAAAGCAAGGAAGACATCAAGAAGCTATTCATGGGAGACCAAAGCAAAGGTAGGAAAGTATTTTTCATGGGAATTGTTATTCATGTAATGGATATGGTCACAAATCTTTTGAGTGTATATCTTATGAAAGGAGATATAATGGAATATTTTATAACACAATGAGGTGTTGTAGATGTCATCAAGTAGGACACATTGTTGTTCACTATAACACCATGAGATGCTACAGCTGTAGTGGATTTGGCCACAAATCCTAGGAGTGTTGGAACACAAGAAGAAAGTCCATGATGAGGACTTCACATAGCATGGCTAGAAGAAGGAGTGAAGTAAGAAAGGGAGACATATTTGAAAATATGAATGCTCAGACCTCAAGTTATGAGGAGAAGGGTCATCTATAGAAGTGGGTGAAGAAGATAGAGCAACCATAACATAATGAAAGACTAAAGGGAATCTCAAGTAAGACATCTACTGAGGCATACACGGGTGATAGTGGTGACAATCACATACATACACTGGCTGACCTTGCATAGGTCGCGTACACATGTGCTCTATTGTGCAGCAGGCCACGTATATGTGGTAAAACCTTGGGAAAAAGGCAATGCACATGGGTTGCAGATTGATGTGATGGTATAACTCTATGTTGCAGGGTCTCACATTGTTTATTGCAGGTTCTGACACTGTTTGTTGTAGGTTTTCATGGTTCTAATTTATATCACACAAGGTTATGATATAAAATAAATCTTGGGTGAATGGCACTAATCCATGAGTATGGATTGATGTTGATCAAATGCTCATCTATTGGATTATGTAAAATAATATGTTGGGGTACATGGCTAGTACACAATTGAAGTTTCATTGATATATCTTATGACGTATTATTAGAAGCATATGGTATTGTTGGATATCATGGTCCATGCATTGAGACATGTAGTTGGTGAGTTGAGTTGATAGTCATGTTGTACATCATTGGGGAGTCTTAGCTTATTGATGCATGGTTGATATACTTTCTTGGTGCAAGTAATGATGCATGATGGTACACTCATGGATGGTATTTGATTATCATATTGATAGATGCACATGGTTGGCATAATTGGTAGATGCACATGTTGGCATATTGGTATATGCACATGTTGGAATATGTTGGATACATTTCATGGATGATATCATTTGGCACATTGTTGATGTACATGGGTTTTGTGCATGGTGGGCACATTTTGGTACATGATGTACTTGGTTGATATATTGTTCATGATTCTCTATTTCATTGATGAAATATATTTTGTTTCATGATGTATGGTATGGCACAAGTTTGATGCATGAACAGGTCCAGGGATCATCATATAATAGCTTATTGTTCATCTTGCAGAGAAGATAGGGGGAGACATACCCTTAGGGGGAGTCATTCTTCTTCCCATGATTCTAGGAGGAGATATTTATCAGATGCATACCTAGAAAAGAGCCCTATATTTGAAGAAAGAGCACAGAGGAATAATTCCAGGTGGAGCAATGGTCACAGGGGGAGTATGTTTGATGTATCTTCAGCATTACATTAGAGTAATATCCCTTGTTCAAAAGGGGAGAGATTATTCAGAGGAAGATCAAAGGCAGTCAGACAAGGGGAGCATCCCCAAGGAGAGTTCAAGCAAGGGGAGCATCCCCAAGAGGAGAATGGCCCTTTGCCATTGATGTCAAAGGGGGAGAGTTAATCACATTGATGTGATTGATGTCTATTGATGGGGAAAGATTGATGTGGAGAGATAGTCACATTGACTATTAATGTAGAGCATGCCTTATATACATGTTGACATCAATAATTGGTAATTGGTGTTGACATTAATGTTGGTATTGCCATCAATGCCAAATGGGGAGATTGTTGGATCATGTTGTCATTGATGCCAATGGTTTGATTATTTGGGAGATTGTTGGATTATGTGTCATAGATGCAAATGGTTTGATTGATTGATGTCAAGTAATTGATTGATTGATGATTGTCCTTGATGAGAATGATAGATGTCAAAGTGGAAACCAATTGATAAATATGGATCATTGATATGATGCAAGATGAAGATGGATCAATGAGTTGTCATTGATACATGATGATGCATAGTTTCTTTGATGAAAAGATGACTCATTATTGTCTTATCATGATTGATAAGGTGCACAAATGGATGAACTCCAAAGTGGTCCCCTTATGGTGAAATCCCTCACGGGAAGACGCTTTGCAGATTGAGTTATCCTTGAAGAACGGTTGGAGGACCCATGCTTGTATGTGGAATAATGAGTTGAAGATCAATGGAGTTGTTGGTGAAAATATCCTATATGGATAGTGCTTGTCATGCCATTTCGGGTGGTATGTGGAATGTCACATAACTCCTCACGGTTTGAGATTTATGGCCTTATGAAGTTGGAGGACCCCCCATATGAAGGTTTGAAGCCCCCGTGGTCAAAGAAGTCAAAGTTCTTGAAAAGAAGAAATAATTATTTAAATGATAAAGTAAAGTGACAAAATCAAGATGGATTATTTAAATTATAAAGTAAAGTGACAAAATCAAGAAGGAATACTTAAATGATGAAGTATTGGAGAACTTTCTATTCATGGAAAGTGGTTAACCCTAAAATATGGAAAATAGGTTAAGTGACATAGAAACGGGTTAAGTAACCTAAAAATGGGTTAAGTGACCTAGAAGATGAAAGTATAAACAAGATAGCTATGGTCTCTTGTAGATCATCCTTTTTGTGGATAAATGGAGAGCTTCTTGTGAATATGTTTTGGAGTATTGATGGAGAGCTTCTTGTGAGAGCATCTTATTTGTGTGGATCTCTTAAGAATGATTGAAGACCTATTTTGAGGAAGAGAGTGAGAGGAGGATCTCATGGACGCATCAAATTTTCGGCGATGTCAGAGATCTTGATGGAAATATTCTCGGAACTTCAGAAACCCTAGTTTCTGAGGTATACACAGGTTGTATGTGCTTAGGGTGCATATGCATTAAGGTATACGCGGGCTGTCTAAAGACATGGAGCATATGGTGGACAAAATGATGAAGACTTGTGTTTGAGCTGGTGCCAAGCTCTTGGATGATTATGCAGGTTCCAGATCTGCATTCTATGGCCTCAGATCTACCACTAAGACACTGGTATGATTACATTATTGTCTTTATGAATACTATTTCTTGTTGTGATGGGAATGCTTTGGGCATTCTTGGTATGGATTCTATGATGTGATTCAATTTGGTTGATTTGGTTGATGGAGTGATCAATACTCTTGTGATTCAGTGGTGAAATGATTGCTATGGTATACTAGATGCTTATACATGTTTGAGATAGCATTCATATTGATCTATTGTGGAGCATGAGCAAGCTATTGGAGAGCTTGGAGATGTTGTGACTGGCTATGGGTTAGTTTGGACAGTGGAAGACAGAAGAGAAAGTGATTGCAGGTTGCATAGGATCTGATCATGTGAAGCATAGCCAACCCTAGTTTCTTAGAAGCATACGCATGTTGCATTATACACTAGTCGCGTGCACAAGCAGGCTGTATTGAGCCAGGGCACGTACACACATGGGCTGCACTACTGACATGTTGCGTACCTGTTGACAGATTGATATATGTTGAGGATTTTTGCCTCATCTCAGTTGGTGCTGAGGGTCTAAGCTGAGTCTTGCATTATAGAGTTGGTGCTCTTGTAGAGTTGTACTCTATTCAGTTGTTGCTGATAAACCCTGGATTGTTGTCCATAATAAAAAGAAAAATTGTACATACATCTTGTGTTCTTTGTGTTCCTTGTGGTGATGACTTATTGATGATATGTGTTGTTGATATATGTTGTTGATATATGTTCACATCTAACTGGTTACAAATGACAACAATGGGTAATGAATACATGTTGAATGATAACTAAGCAGTTTTTGTGTAAGAGGGAAGCTTTTGGGAAAAAGAGCTCCACACTCATTTATCCCCCCTCTAAGTGTGGTAGGTGTGTCCAACAATTGGTATCAGAGCGGGGCCTTCACTACAAGCCTTAACAAGCTTAAAGGAGATCCATAGACACACAAATGGATGATGAAGTTCCAATCCTTGATGAGGAAGACTATTGTACTTGGAGAATAGAAATGAGATTATATTTGAAGACAATGGGAGAAGCTATTTGGAAGGCAGCCATTGGTGGATCGGTCCCATTGAATAACAAGTCAAAGTTTGCAGCTCAAAGTGAAGGAAAGAAGAATGATGCATTGGCTCTCAAGACCATTCTTAGTGGACTCTCAAGCCCTATCAAATAGAGCATGGGACAATGCACTTCCGCCAAGGATCTATGGCTAAAGATAGAGGAGACATATCAAAGCAAGAAGGAGAAGGAAGAAATTGAAGACCACTCCATCAAGATCATCAAAGGTAAAGAATCATCAAAAACTCTTGAATGCATTGTTTCTAAATGTGATTTTGAAAACATTTCAAGTGAAGATAAAGAATCAAGTGATGATAGCACAAAGGAAGATCTTGAAGACATTTCAAATGAAGTCAAAAAATCATGTGATGTTGTTGGCAAGAAGGAAGATATTGAAGGTAAAGAATCTCCCAAGACTCTTGATTTCAATGATTCAAAGTGTGATGATGTTGAATTTTTCTCAAGTGAAGAAGATGATCTAGAAACAACATGTGTAAAGTTTGATGATAGTTATCCCATGGGAAAAATAGAAAAAAATCTATTAGAACTTCAAAAAGAAATTGAAGAGGGTTTATACATATATAGGAGTGATCATTTTTATACACACTATAACTATCTTTCGGATAACACTAAGAAGTTTTTTAGGAGGAGTCAAAGGTACATATTGAAGTTAAAGGGAATGCTCAAAGAACAAGAAGAGAGTTCTAAATTAGAAGAAAAGGAAGAAGAGATTACAAGACTAAAGAATGGAAAAAAAAATATAAATGTAGATGATGAGATTAGCAAAAGTTTTGAAACCATTGTCCATCTCAATACCCAAATTAAAGAAGCCAAAAGAATAGAAGAACTATTGAAGATTCAAATAAATGAAAAGAAAGAGTCATGTTGTAAGTTAGAAGCTGAAATTTTTGACCTTAGAAAGAAGATAGAGAAGACAAACAAATTCTTAAATAGCTCACAAATCTTGGATGAGATCTTGGAAAGTCAAAGGTCATCATATGACAAATCAGGTCTTGGATACAAAGGAGAAGATACACATGCTGAAGCAAGCACCTCAATGAAGCATGAGGTAAGTTCATCAAAGAAGGAAGACAATGTTGCAAAACAACCATCTACACAAGGCAAATAAAATTTCAAAAGAACAAAGAAAGGAAGACATCAAGAAGCTATTCTTGGGACACCAAAGCAAAGGTATGAAAGTATTTTTCATGGGAATTGTTATTCATGTAATGGATATGGTCACAAATATTTTGAGTGTAGATATTATGAAAGGAGATATAATGGAAGATTTTATAACACCATGAGGTGTTGGAGATGTGATCAAGTAGGACACATTGATGTTCACTGTAACACCATGAGATGCTATAGCTGTAGTGGATTTGGCCACAAATCCCAGGAGTGTTGGAACACAAGAAGAAAGTCCATGATGATGACTTCACATAACATGGCTAGAAGAAGGAATGAAGTAAGAAAGGGAGACATATTTGAAAAGATGGATGCTTAGAGCTAAAGTTCTAAGGAGAAGGGTCATCTACAAAAGTGGGTGAAGAAGATATAGCATCCAGAACAGAATGAAAGAATGAAGGGAATCTCAAGTAAGACATCTACTGAGGCATATGTGGGTGTCAGTGGTGACAGTCACATACATACGATGGTTGACCTTGCATAGGTCGCATACACACGCGCTCTGTTGTGTAGCAGGCCACGTATTTGTGGTAAAGCCTTGGGAAAAAGGCAATGCACCTGGGTTGCAGCTTGATGTGATGGTATAACTCTGTGTTGCAGGGTCTGACATTGTTTATTGCAGGTTTTGACACTAATTGTTGCAGGTTTTCATGGTTCTAAGTTAGATCACACAAGGTTATGATATAAAATAAATCTTGGGTGCATGGCACTAACCCATGAGTATGGATTGATGTTGATCAAATGTTCATCTGTTGGATTATGTGAAATAATATGTTGGGGTACATGGATGGTACACAATTGAAGTTTCATTGATATATCTTATGATGTATTATTGGAAGCATATGGTATTGTTGGATATCATGGTGCATGCATTGAGACATGTAGTTGGTGAGTTGATTTGATAGTCATGTTGTACATCATTGGGGAGTCTTAGCTTATTGATGCATGGTTGATATACTTGCTTGGTGCAAGTAATGGTGCATTATGGTACACTCATGGATGGTATTTGTTTAGCATATTGATAGATGCACATGGTTGGCATAATTGGTAGATGCACATGTTGGCATATTGGTAGATGCACATGTTGGAATATGTTGGATACATTTCATGGATGATATCTTTTGGCACATTGTTGATGTACATGGGTGTTGTGCATTATGGAAAAATTTTGGTACATGATGTACTTGGTTCATATATTGTTCATGATTCTCTATTTCATTGATGACATATATTTTGTTTCATGATGTATGGTATGGCACAAGTTTGATGCATGAACAGGTCCAGGGATCATCATATAATAGCATATTGTTCATCTTGCAGAGAAGATAGGGGGAGACATACCCTTAGGGGGAGTCATTCTTCTTCCCATGATTCTAGGAGGAGATTATTATCAGATGCATACCTAGAAAAGATCCCTATATTTGAAGAAAGAGCACAGAGACATAATTCCAAGAGGAGCGATGGTCACAGGGGGAGTATGTTTGATGTATCTTCAACATTACATCAGAGTGATATCCCTTGTTCAAAAGGGGAGAGATTATTCAGAGGAATATAAAAGGCATTCAGACAGGGAGAAGCCCCAAGGAGAGTTAAAGCAGGGGGAGCATCCCCAAGAGGAGAATGACCCTTTTCCATTGATGTCAAAGGGGGAGAGTTAATCACATTGATGTGATTGATGTCTATTGATGGGGAGAGATTGATGTGGAGAGATAGTCATATTGACTATTAATGTAGAGCATGCCTTATCTACATGTTGACATCGATAATTGGTAATTGGTGTTGACATCAATGTTGGTATTGCCATCAATGCCAAAGGGGGAGATTGTTGGATCATGTTGTCATTGATGCCAATGGTTTGATTATTTGGGAGATTGTTGGATCATGTTTCATAGATGCAATTGGTTTGATTGATTGATGTCAAGTAATTGATTGATTGATGATTATCCTTAATGATAATGATATATGTCAAAGTGGAAACCAGTTGATAAAGATGGATCATTGATATGATGCATAGATGAAGATGGATCAATGAGTTGTCATTGACACATGATGATGCATAGTTTGTTTGATGAAAATATGACTCATTATTGTCTTATCATGATTGATAAGGTGCACAAATGGATGAACTCCAAAGTGGTCCCCTTATGGTGAAATCCCTCAGAGGAAGATGCTTTCCAGATTGAGTTATCCTAGAAGAACGGTTGGAGGACCCATGCTTGTATGTGGAATAATGAGATGAATATCAATGAAGTTGTTGGTGAAACTATCCTAGATGGATAGTGCTTTCCATGCCATTTCCATTGGTATGTGGAATGTCACATAACTCCTCACGGTTTGAGAGTTATGGCCTTATGAAGTTGGACGATCCCCATATGAAGGTTTGAAGCCCCCAAGGTCAAAGAAGTCAAAATGCTTGAAAAGAAGAAATCATTATTTAAATGATAAAGTAAAGTGACAAAATCAAGACAGATTATTTAAATGATAAAGTAAAATGACAAAATCAAGAAGGAATACTTAAATGATAAAGTATTGGAGAACTTTCTTTTCATGGAAAGTAGTTAACCCTAAAATATGGAAAATAGGTTAAGTGACCTAGAAATGGGTTAAGTAACCTAAAAATGGGTTAAGTGACCTAGAAGATAAAGTATAAATAAGATAACTATGGTCTCTTGTAGATCATCCTTTTTGTGGATAAATGGAGAGCTTCTTGTGAATATCTTTTGGAGTATTGATGGAGAGCTTCTTGTGAGAGCATATTATTTGTGTGGATCTCTTGAGCATGATTGAAGATCTATTATGAGGAAGAGAGTGAGAGGAGGATCTCATGGACACATCAAAGTTTCGGCAATGTCGGATATCTTGATGAAAAAAATCTCGAAACTTCAGAAACCCTAGTTTATGAGGTATACACTGGTTATCTGTGCTTAGGGTGCGTATGCATTAAGGTATACGCGGGTTGTCTGAAGACAGGGAGCGTATGGTGGATAAAATAATGAATAATTTTGTTTGAGCTGGTGCCAAGCTCTTGGATGATTAGGGAGGTTCCAGATCTGCATTCTATAGCCTCCAATCTATCACTAAGACACTGATATGATTACATTATTGTCTTTATGAATACTATTGCTTGATGTGATGGGAATTCTTAGGGAATTCTTGGTATGGATTCTATGATGTGGGTCAGTTTGGTTGATTTGGTTGATGGAGTGATCAATACTCTTATGATTCAGTGGTGACATGATTGCTATGGTATACTAGATGCTTATACATGTTTGAGATAGCATTCATATTGATCTATTGTGGAGCATGAGCAAGCTATTGGAGAGCTTGGAGATGTTGTGACTGGCTGTGGGTTAGTTTGGACAGAGGAAGGAAGAAGAGAGAGTGATTGCAGGTTGCAGAGGATTTGAGCATGTGAAGCAAAGAAAAACCCTGGTTGCTCAGAAGCATATGCATGTTGCATTATACATTGGTCGTGTGCACACGCGGGCTGTAGTGAGCCAGGGCGTGTACACACGCAGGCTGCACTACTGATAGGTTGTGTACCTGTTGACAGATTGATATATGTTGAGGATTGTTGCCTCATCTCATTTGGTGCTGAGGGTGTAAGTTAAGTCTTTCATTATAGAGTTGGTGCTCTTGTAGAGTTGTACTCTATTCAGTTGTTGTTGATAAACCCCAGATTATTGTCCATAATAAAAAGAAAAATTGTACATACATCTTGTGTTCTTTGTGTTCCTTGTGGTGATGACTTATTGATGATATGTGTTGCTGATATATGTTGTTGATATATGTACACATCTAACTTGTTACAAATGAAAGCAATGGGTAATGAATAAATGTTGAATGATAACTAAACAGTTTTTGTGTAAGAGGGAAGCTTTTGGGAAAATGAGCCCCACACTCATTCACCCCCCCTCTAAGTGTGGTAGGTGTGTCCAACACCTCCCATATATCAAAATAATATTATATTTTAAGTTTCCAAAAATAAATATCATATTTCTACTTTCCTCTTAAAATAAAGTATCATATGTCCCAAAATAAACACTATCATGCCATAAGTTAGAAGAGATGAGGGTATTTATTTTTAAAATAAGTTTCTCTTTCTTTCATGCCTTCAGACGCTTTTTGCTTAATATTTTGTATGTCCTCGAGAAAATCCTTTTTCTCTTCATACTTATTTATGGATGCATGTCACTGAAGGTAATTTCCCTCTTACCAATTTCTTCCTTTACTGACTTTTGCTTTGAGTATACAAAGGATGATTGGGATGTGTTGGTGCTATGGGTAACAATAGACCTCTTCCCTGTGGTGAATCATGTATATGAATATAATATGGTGAGATACAATAATAATGAGGGTATTATATACCCACACATGGGTGACCTTCCATGAAGAGATGTGACCTTTCATTGGGAAGGTGTCTCTTCATTAATTATTCATTAACTATTATAATGCATTTATATTTATTATTATATATTATATTCATAACATTACCTTTCCCTTAAAAATGTTTTGTCCTCAAAGCATACTTATGGAAGACTTATCTCTTGCTATGGCTTGTAGTATCGTCTCCTTATTATTTATTCCTAAATTAGTGATCATTGAGGAATTGAAACAATAGGATCTTCTAATCGCTGCGTAGAACCGTCGAATTGTAAGGGAATCTTCCCACCTTAAATCGATCTTCTGCGCAATGGGGATTTTATGGGGTTCTTGTATACAATTTGATGTATTTTGACTCCCATGATAACTTCTACCTTGAGCATCATTTGTAATGGAGGTAATAATTTTTGACATATTTGTCATTTGTTTCTGTGGATACATTGATTGGTTGAAGTATCGATTTTTGTGATTAGGATGTCTATAAGGCATCCTTGCAACTTGATCTTTACTTCGTGTACTTGTAGCTTCTTCTTGATTAACACTTGGAATCGAGTCTTCTTCACAGCCCTGGCTTGTTTCTACTTCAACATGTGAAGACCTATTTACATTAATTGAATCCTTTTGAGTTGTAAGGTTGACTGGGTCTGTATTAATTGCTTTATCCACCATTAGGTTTTTTCCATTTGAGGACTTCTATAGTTCCATAGGTTTAGTCATTGTCTCTTTATCTACTAATGATTCCTTATTGATAAGTTGTTCTAACTTGTCCTCTATCATCCTCTTATCACTCTTTATCTTCTTAATTTGGGTGAGTAAACTTTGATTATGGATTTTTAAATGACAATTCTCTTCATCTTTCTCTGATAATTTCTTAATAAGATTTTGATTATCTTGTTCTAACTTTTGATTTTGATCTTTTAGGTGAGAGATTTATTGATTTCGTTCTAGTAAGGTCTTGTCATATTTATTTCTCTTGTCTTTAATTTGTGCATGCAAATCCTCGTTACGTTTTTCTTGGAAATAACAATTTATTCTTATTTTCTAAATTTCTAAATTTCTATTGGTCTCTTTATGATATGCTATTTTGTCTTCCAATTTCTTGTAGTCATTTTGATATTATGTTAGAATAAATGGTTTTCAAAAATTTGTGCAATTAAAATTTTGATTTCTAAAGGATTCTTGAAAATTAAACACCATTGCACAAAATGAATATTTTGCCAAAAATGTAGGATTATTTATAGTTGTCATAGTTCACTTAGTACTTCTTCGAAAGTAAGTAAATGCTTAAATGTACTGAATGTAAAATATCCTAAAATAAAATTTAATAATAACTCTGTAAACTTTATCACTTTCCCTTTTAATATTCTTAAAATCCTTTCCTATATACTTTCTTTTTCCACTTATAAATACTTCACCAATTAAAAATTTTAAATATCTTAGGAGGCTTTAAATACTTCTTTTTATATTCTTGACTATTTGTTAGCGATGGCTAGGGATTAAGAAATGTGACCCTATGGTATAGTTCTTTAGAAATAAATACACACACAAAAACATATATGGTATTGAATACCATGGGCCAATGGTTTTCCAAAACCATGGGCCGTTAAATCTCTAAAGGTAAAATAAAATATTCACTTTTCCATTTCTTTGGAACTTTTTTTTTTTAATTACCTTTTCTTGGTATGCACTTATATTTGTTCATGTGCCTTTAAGAAACCCTTTCTTTTTTATTTTTATTTTATCTCCTCTTTTGTTTTTCTAATTTCTTTTAACTTTTGAAGCAAAAATAATATTTCATAGCCTGGTAATATTTTATTATTATTATTGTATTTGCATTGACATATTTTTATTTTTAATGTTTTGGTTCTTCTAATGTGCATTGAAATAATTCCTTCCTTCACGTAAAATTGTGTGATGAATGGCCAAGGGACACTTGTGGTAAATATGACCCAAAGATAAGAGAAACTATGAAGATTCTTCAATGTGGCTATAATCCTATATGGCCAATGGCTAAGATCAATACAAAGCTCTGATACCACTGTTGTGAACCAATTTGGTTCACCAGGTAAATTCCCAATGTAGGTAGGACAACCTATTATAATCCATAAAGGATAATATATTAAATAATGTATATGAATATAAGATGATGAGATACAATAAGAATGAGGGCCTTATATACCCACACATGGGTGCCCTTCCATGAAGAGACGTGACCTTTCATTGGGAAGGTGTCTCTTCATTAATTATTCATTAACTATTATAATGTATTTATATTTATTATTATATATTATTTTCATAACATTCCCTTTATCAATTTGAATTTCATGAGAAGGCACTCTATGTTTCCTGCAAGGAGAATAGGCTATGGAAGTAGTTGATGTAAAAAAATGAATTGTTTGATGAGATAGAGGGGGATCTCTAGGACTGACAAACCACTGTGCAATACCAGAAGGAGGATTTACTAGATTGTTATCTCAACCATAATTTGCAGGATAAACATGAGGCTTGAGAATGCCCATGATATTGGGGTGAGGCTGCAAAGGTACACTAGGGGGAGCTGGGGGTTGAGGTAAGGATGGTTTTCCGCCAAGGTTTAGGTAACCATTTTGCAGCAATTGGTTGAACTCATCTGAATCTGCGTCAAAATGGATAGAGAATCTTATTCTTTTGTGTCTCCCTTGTTGCCAAAAGATATTAGGCCTTCTTCCTCTTCCTTCTATGTTACCCTTGTTACTCCCTTTGCTTCCCCTACTAAAGAAGCTCATCTATTTCCATTACCATTTCAACTAGTCAAAAATATTTCAAGTACAAGACACAACAATATATACATTTATTACAATATTTGTTAAATATGATTTAATAAGGCTCTATCTACAACATGGAAAATCAAGTAGAAGGGATAAATGAAAAAGGAATAATGTATACAAATGGAAGAAAAAACAAACTTAATCATCACCAATACTCTTCACTTTTGATTTTCTTAGTAAATATGAAATTTCAATCCTCTTCAATGCCTCTTTGTATATGAAGAACTCTCTCTCTCTCTCTCTCTCTCTCTCTCTCTCTCTCTCTCTCTATATATATATATATATATATATATATAAGATGAACAAGGATTCCAAGGAAAAATAACATGAACAAGGATAAAGTGAAAAATATATGAAAAATGAAATTATGAATCGTTGGGACAAATGATAGAGGGAATATTCTTATGAAAAGTGATGAGGGGATAATGTGCGAAATTTCATGTACAACCCATTTATGATTAACTCAACCTTTTACTTCCATTATGTGCCTTCAGGGATAATTTTAAGGATGTAAATTTATATTAAAATGTAGAAACACGGGCTAATCTTACTAGTCCTTAATATGAAAAATGTAAAATGTTAGGCGATAGTTTTGTAAAAATATTCAAATTTCTCAGGATTTTATATAGTTTCTATAAAATTTTGGCGATTTTTAAGGTAAAATAATTTTATTCTATGGAATTTGGGTGAATCATGTTTAGAAAAAATGGAAATTGGCGAATCTTTTTTGGGGAAAAACCATGGAAAACTATCCCATTGGAAAAATTTAGCCCCTAAAATCATCTATGTGTGCCTTTTTAAATTTGCACACATTGTCAAATACACCTCATATATATAGATATATATATCAACCAACAACATGAAACAATTTTTAGTGACTAGTATTGGGAATATTCCAATTAAAATTTCCACATCATTCCTTTTATCATCCACAAACTTTAGTTGTGATGGATTATAGACCCATATTATTTACTAATACCATAGTAAGTATCATCAATAATATGTGATAACTCATGGTTTTCCAAAATGTGGATTTATGTATATAGTAAATAGAGTATGCATTGTTATACAATGAATGAACTATGCGAGTGAACCCAAAATTTTGTCAATTAATCCAATAATGATATGAAACATCGATAGGAATTGGGAGGGATTTTATTTTAAGATGGACACTATTTACAATGTGTATTGGGTTTGCAATAATGTGCATATTAATAACAATGTTTCATATGTTGACAATTGCATTTAATTATGGTTATTGTTCTTTCAACAGAGGCATACAAATTGGGAATAAAAACGACCAAGATGAACTGAGATGCCAACATTTTTCATAAGCATAACCGGGGTTTTAAAACAACTTCACTTTCATACCTTTAAACAAAAATTCTAATCTGAACCTAGGTTCTATCTCTTTGTATATGGACATCAATGTTTTGATTTCAAACCAATAATCTCTTAACACTGCTATCATTTTGATTTTACAGTCAAAATCTTCTAGAACAAGAAAAATAAGCATGGAAAGTGATATACAAAAGAAGTAACCCACTACAATTCTTGACAATATAAACCATTTCAATTAGCCATACATTTTCACTAGTTGCTCCAACCATTATTCTACCATTTCACCACAACATTATTTTTCAAAAATACAAGAGAAAAGGGAAAGAAGAGCTTCATACTTGCTAACAACTAACAAAGCCATACTAACTCATTTAGCAACAATTTCACAATAGAAATTCCCTTCAAAATTGTGTAGGTACATACCTTAGCAAGAATAACCAATATATATACAATTCCAAGTCTAGGCAGTTGCACAGGCTCCATGGTTGCAAAAATGAACAAAGAATCTTCTGGAATCAAAACACAACACTATACTTACTCTCTCCACAGTCCAAAACCAATTGAGGAACAATTATGGGGTCAGAGGCACAGTGGAATTAAAAACACATGTTGGAGAAGGATACTTTGGATACTATTGGGAATCACGCACAAGCGAATCACATGACATTTGACTATGTATGTTGAATCATCAAATTGAACTATGGCTAGTTGAGAGTCAAGCTTAGAGAAAGCTAAAAGTGAAACGTAGAGATGCGATAGCATCGTATATATCGATGTTGCATTGATTTATTGATCTCTTGATCTAGAGATTTCGATATTCTCTCGTAATTGTATTGAGAAGGTCTTGTATTGAGAAGGTTTTACTTATCGCCAAGTTGATCTCTCGTTTATGGGGATTTCACGGGATATGGGGATTTCACGTTTTTGGATTATTATTCCCTTGTTGATTCCTCATCCATTGGATCACTGTAAGAGTCAAAAACCCCATTGATTATTGTCTAAGGAGAAGCACACACACAAATAAATTGGATCATGTTCAGGAGTCAACGCACAAAAGACAAAAAGTAGTTAGGATTCTGCGGACATTTTGTTCACTTTGTAACCAATTTGTAATGAGATTATCCCTATTTTTAAAACTATAAATTGTGATGGTTTTTTGGGTAGAGGGGATATTTTAGAGAGTGAGTTCGAGTTAACGAAGTTGAGTTGAGTTTTGGAGTGATATTGTTTTGAGTTTTTTTGGGAGTTAGGCTCGCACTGCAGCAAAATGATTGAGGTAGGTTTGGGGTAATGTTAACAGATACATCTTATTGTAATCACAGTGCATAACTATACGGAGATTGCTAATGAATAAAATAAGAAGACAATCGTTGTGGATGTAGCCCAATTTGGGGTGAACCATGTTAAAACCTTGTGTCTTGATGTGTTGTCTTTATGTGTTATGATGCATATGATTTTTACTGTTATTGCACAATGAGGATAAATTCTTAAGTATTTTGAATATGTCATTTTTATATGTTGTTATGGTCCTGTTCACTTAAGTTAGTAATGAATTAATGAATTTTAAGTGGAATAATGCCGCGCATAGGGTATATTGAATGAAAATTAATGGTTAAGTGACAGAAACTGCACACACAGTAGATGAGTGGATAATGCATAGTAGGATTATGTTGAATTCCTCACTTCCCCTCATCACTGCATAAACTTGGTTCCTACAACCCCTCTAGATGCCTTGGGTGATACTTCACTTTATTACAGGTGATGAAGAAAGGGCTGATGTCTAAGGGTTTTGTTGGTTTATTAATTATTAACCTCGGGTTTGCCCACTGTGTGCCAACAAATGGTTCTATTGTTGGGACCATGATCTGTAACCGAGGGGTATATTTTGGAGGCCAAATAAGGAAGATATCATAGAATGGTTAAGAAGGAAGGAACACAAATTTTACAGAGAATAGAATAGGAACCCAAAACTTAATGACGAACAATGGTTACAAAGGTATGTGTTTACAAATCTTCATGAAATTTTCTTTGGTGAGTTTTTGATAATTTTGACTGAAGGGTTAGAAAGGCTAGTGGAGAATGTTGGAAGATATCGGGATGAGGCTTTGAGAAATTGGACTCTTGAATTGATCAGACAGTTGAGTACAGTAAGAAATAAAGTTTCTCGCACATGTGATTTTTGGTTGAATAGTATATTGGGGGGTTACATTACAGAGTTTGCAATAGATTGTACCTATTCTTATAGTGTTGCAGAAAGGGATTTATTCAAGGGTCCACGCGAAATATTTCTGAATGCATTATCTACGTGGATAAAGATGTTATTGTGTGACAAGAATGTTATGAAAATGGAATATGATTTCTAGGCACATTTGCGCACATAAGGGGACTGGGGGATAACCAGAGGATGGCCCAAGAGTGGAAAGAGATGAAAATGATGAATAAGGAATAGATGGAATGAGGATGTCAAGAGAGGAAGATAGTGACTCAGACGAAGAGATTGGACTATTGCACTGTGGAAAAAGGTTTAGGTATAGTAAGAAGGAGATTGTGGTTGAGAGAGAAGAGAAACATAGAGTGTTTGAGAAAAGAGACCGCTGCGCAATGCTTCAGATCACACCGTATAGAGAAAGAAAAGAGAAAGAAAAGGATCCTCGGTACAGTCCAGCAAAAGAAGGAATTACATCTCATATCGAAATCTATGTTGAACCCATGACCTCGTGTGCATCACCAAGATTTGAAGAAGAAATAAGAACTTTGTCAAGAGAAATTGTAGTTAGTGGAGGAAGTCAAAATAATAGTTAGAATAGTGGAAGTAGCGCAATGAACCAGAGTCAGCCAACATCACTGAAGGTAATTACTACATAGAATACAATGGAAGGAATAGATCATATGCAAAGGATGTATGAATTCTAGAGAATGGGGATGAAAGACGCGGAGCATCATCTGTTTGTATGTGAGACGATATTGAGTGCGAAGAATGTCCATGACGAGGAAACAAATATTGCATAGATAGCAATGACATTCAAAGGTTTCACACTATTATGGTACATGAAGTATCATACTACTATCTTGGTAGGAAAATCAAGGACATTGGCAGAAATTGGAAAAGATTTATTAAAGGAATCCATGAAGCCAAAATCTGAGTCACAGTATATCACAAAGTTGAAAGAAATTAAGAAAATACAGAATGAGACAGTTTGGGATTACAATAAAATATTTAAATATGTTATGGGTAGATTAATTTTCCATATTACTGATTAACAACATAGAGAATGGTTTATTCCAAGTATGTTGTCGCACATTCGTTGTCCTCTGACATAACAGAAGGTCACGTTGCAGCCAGAAGCATTAGAAATTGTGATGAAGTTAGAAGCATCTCATGTAGGAGATGGTGCAGTAATGACATAGGTTCAGTCACAATTGATTGTGTTGAGGATTCAGTTGTTATAAATAAAGATAGAAAAGGAAAAGTGTGAACAAGTTTGGTGTATTACATGTAAGATAAAAGGCCATTGTATGGACGAATGCCCAACATTTGCACAATATATGGCTACAGGGGAACCTAACCCATTGGAATGAGGAGTAGGATATTGTGAAATATGCAATACATGGGGACATCATACGAAGGCTTGTCCGTTATTGAAGAAGTACCAGAGTATTCCCAAGAATTTGTTCTGTAATTTTTGCAAGTCTGTATTGCACGAGGAGAAGGATTTTCATGCAAAAATTTGACTTAATGAGGGAGCACACTATAAATGCTTACATAATACAAGAAGAAAATGCAACAATGGACAAAAATTTTCCATAGTACAATACCCAGAGAGGCTTTAATCAAGGTGGATGAGGAGGATTTGGAAGAGGTCGAGGACGAGGAGAATTTGGTGGAGGAGGAAGAGGACCAATCATTTGTTATAATTGTAATCAACCGAGAAATTTAGCAAGAAATTGCCTGAATCCTTACACAACATGCATGTACTACAGAGCATTGGACCATGTGACAGAAGATTGTCCTCAACTGATAGCAAAATTGAAGGAAAGAGGGAATCAAAACAAGAACCAAAACTAGAACCAGAACATATATATAATAACAGCCAAAGCGCACGACGAAAAATCTAAGATAGCAACAATTACGTGCAGAGGGATGAGAAACAGAATGGATACGATAGATCAAGGGAATAAAATTCTCTAGTGGGTAAGGAAAGAAGCAGATCCACTACCATTGTTTGATCCAAGGAAAGAGAAAGAGACTTACCAACAAGAAAGAAAAGAATAGATGGGAGCATATTGGATAGCATCAACTTCGAATGTGCCATCATTGTATGATAGAACACCAATATATGATATGCTTGTAACCTATGAACATACAGAGAAACAAACTGATAAGTTAAGTACTTTGAAGATATTTTTAAGAAGTTACTTAAATTTATTGAAGGATGAATTTGCGTTGATTAGTCTGCGTAGAATGATTGACCATTGTGCCCAAGAAAAAGAGGAACCTATAATACACAGAGTGATTAACAAGGTGTGTAGGAAGAAGCAAATAAGTAGGGATTTAGGGCTCAATGCGCAGATAGGATCTTATGAAATGGAAAATATAATTTTGGATTTAGGCTCTAATGTAAATGTTATACCGAGACAAACTTGGGAGATGATGGACCAACCGAATATGATTTGGTCTCCTATCCAGTTGATATTAGTGAACCAACATAAGATCATCCCATTCAGAAGGTTAACAATGGTTAATGTCAATATAGATGGAGTGTGCAGTGTAGCAGACTTCAAAGTGATCAACATAGTAGATGGAAGTACACTTTATCCAACACTGTTAGGACTTGATTGGGCATTTTATAATCAAACAATCATTGAAATAATTGTTAGAGCAAGATTTGCCTCACCCTATGCAATCTTGTAGAAAGGGCCTTGTTCCATTCCCCCATGCAGACTTACTTTCCCTGATTGATAAATCTAGACACAAAAATAAATATTTTTCCACTTGTACGCCCCTTGCAATCTATACAACAAGCGTATACGCTGGTTGCTCCACTACAGCCCGCTTACATCGGTATTTGTGCCATAAAATACAAATTAAATGTTGGGTTTCCATGTCACGATAGGATATATCTGATCCTTGTCCTTCCATATACTGGAAACGTTCTGATTTGGCCCTTTAGTTTCATTTTGAAGGCTATAATGAAGCCAATTCTGAGCTATGGAAAAAGAGGAGAGAATTCAGCTTTGAGAGCAAAGTTACAATGGAGAAATTATTACTTCATTATTGAGTCTGCATCCCTTTGTCCTTTAAGTCTGAACAAAGTTTTCAGCCCCCAAGCTCTTCCCCTATTGATGGAAAACCTCTTTGTCTCCCTTATATGAGCTTGCCTTTGGTGGAGGCCCAGTTGGAAGGAACTCGGTTTCTTGGTTCCGAACTGTGCCGACACGGAAGTCTGTAATGTTTCACTTCTGCTGATCATTTATTAATAGAAATATTCCTTTCCCGTCCAGTTGATATCTTGCAAATATATGTATTATGATCCATGGACATGTTTTTTTTGTATATTAATGGATTATTATATCTAATGTGCTAACCTGTTATATCATCACTATATGCTTGCTTTTCTTGTTTGTTAAGAACTTGTTGCAGGTATAAAGATTTGGGTCAAAGTGCTCAATGGTGGACATCATCAAACATTTGGATGAGGTAGGCCTCTTTCTTATCTCTCTTTCACATTAGTTTATATAGCATATGCTGGAATTGAGTTGATTTCTGCAGTCATACCTCTCTGTTGTGGTTCACCCTAGCCATAGAGAGATTTTCCTCGTAACAAAAATGGTGACCATACAGGGGATGAATCTTCTTTCTTAGGGTTTGAACTACTTTTCTCCTTAGATTGATCACGTTTATGTTGTGGTTCTTGTCATATCATTTCTTGACAAATCTTGTTCACTCTGGGTCTGAGTTTTCAGCCTTTCTCCCTTGCCTAACCTTGTTTCAAAGCATATACACGCCTTTTTGCTTGACAGTCACGTATACACACAGGCTGTCTCACTGCAAGCTGCATATATACACTATGTTTGCCCAAATAGTCACGTACACCTTTCCTTGACTATTTTCTTGGTCTGGTGTTTGCTGGGTGGGATTTGATACTTGTTGAGCCTTCTTGGGTCTCTATAGTGTCTGTTGAGTACCCGTGGGATGACATGAAACCCTCTTTTGGTTGAATTTTTGGGCAAAGTTTTTCTCTTCATCTTTTCATTTTTATTGTCCTTGTACATTGGGCTGAGTGTTTCATTGCTTGATATACTGCTTGAGTTGTCTCTCTTTTCTACACAATAGGGCTATATATCAAGTTACTTTTCATTCCATGCATTTTCAGTTTCGATATATTGAAAATACAAAAAAATAGTCATTTTGCATTGCTTGGCATTTTTTGTCTTTTGAGTTTTTATCATTAGCTTAGTGAATACAGTGAAAGATTGCATTTTTTTACTTCTGAATTGCAGAGTTGAATTTGAAAAATGTATCACTTTTAGGAGCATATCATACATTAAAAGTTAAAGTTAGACTTTGCATTATTTTCATATCTAATTTCTTGCAGAGTCATAACACCATGAGTTTCATCACCATACCTTTTTGAGTAATCACGACCATAAAATCAATGCTGTAATTTAAAATTTATTAGTAACGATTTTATTTTCTAGGGTGCACAAACTAGCCTAGGATTTAGTGCCTTGGAATAGGATTTTGTGAGTAAAGTTCTCCAAGGAAATTAAATCAACATATGTGTCTGAAAAAGGGAGTTGAGAAGTCCATTGTATAATTGGTAAGATCAATAGGCTCCGCTCACACCAGAGTTAATCACGAGGTCACGCGAAGTTAGTTGAAGGGATATCCCCCGGATACTCACCTAGTGTCAGAGATATTTCTATGGATTTATTCATATTTGGGGATCTTGATAGTTCCCATACCTTCGTGAGAGGCAGTGCTTTCAAGGTTTCAAGATTTGCTACCCTGACCATACGATGATCTATACTTATGACTGCTCACCCTGTGCATCGGTTATACAATGGTTTATTAGTTTCTTGAATTAGGTATCTCATAGGTTACTTGCAGGGGTTATTCTGGTAGTACCCTGGGTCAGATAGGGGTCAGATAACACACAACCTTGACGGAGGATTACCTCTCTGGGGGGATCTGATCGACTAGTTGTTAAGCCCACGAGGGCCCCTATAACTAATTTTGTTACCTTCGATCTTTAGCAAGGAGTCTCAAGTCCCTCTTGGACGAGACATACCTTCTTTAGGGAGGGAGGCCACTCAACCACTTTATCCTGTTTGCATGCATATTGGTCGTTTGTCTTTTGGTGTGCTCTTTGCTTACTAGTTGGCCTTAAGAGTCTTTAGTGAGTCCAGATTATGGATAGTGGAGTCCCTTTGACTCCCTCGTTTATTGTTGCTTACCCCATGATGCCCACTCAATTCATGGGGATGAATCCTCTTGTTTCTTATAATGGTATGAGGAACTTTGGTACTCAGTCTGCACCTTGGGTCCCTAGTCATTCTCCCATTGATATGCCTTCGCCCTTGCAATCCTCTCCCTAGTCCACTTATATGAATCCTAGCATTGGATCTTAGGGCACCATGGCCTCGATTCCTATGTCTTTGTTTGATATGAGCCATGTCCCTCAACCCATTGTCACGACGGGAGGTTGGAACTTCCCCTCTTATGAATTCAATCCTAGTTATGCTCTTCCAGGAGCCAATACTCAGATGGGTGCTTATTCTACCTACTACACTTTGTCCATGTATCCTCTGTCCTCCATGTCATTTCCTTCAAACACTTTTTCCATGGTGAGTCCTCATGTATCCCCGGGTATTTCACACAGGGAGAATCAATTTTACGGTTCAGGCTACCCGCTTCACGGGTCCCCTTCACAAGGGGGAAACATATATCCTCACTTGAATAATACTTATCATACTTCCATTTTTTCACAAACTTCAGTGATGATGTCAGTTCAGACTTCTATGAATCAATTAAATGAAGGATACTACTTTTCCAGACATGGATAGGGCGTAAACCAAGATCCTTCCTAGCCTGTAATGTTTCAAATTCAATCTTTCCCTGGACCTTGGCATCAAATGCCACAATCCACTGCTAGTCTAGTCACTGTCATTCATACTGGAGCTCCATCACCAACCTCTTCCAGTCATGTTGGATATGGGTCAACAACTTCTAAAAGTTACGTTGACAACCCATACCCAACCGCTGCTAGTCATGCTAGGGGCACCACTTTAGTTGCCAAAAGTTATATCAATGCCACATCTCCAACCTCTAAGAACCATGTAGGAGATGACTCCCCCACCTTTGCTTGTCACATTGATAGTGTGCCACCGACCATCTTGAATGACACCGGGGGCATTGAGAAGCCCAAACACCTCAGACGTAAGCCTAAATTCATTTGCATGACTTGTGAAGGAAGTCATCTTACTCATTTATGTCCAACCATGGTTGGGATACCATAAGTGTGGGGCTCACCTAAGGGTCCTTCAGATTTTGAGGCGTTTGTGGTTTCCCCACACCTTGTTCCTCTGATTGACACGACAGTAATGTCGTTTCAATCCTCTCTTGATCACACCCCTGTTCTCGAGGGTGATGTATCCCTTATCCCTATTACCCTGCATCCTCTTCAAGCTAGAATTGAAGAAGTGGTCGTACCAGTGCAATCTCTGGTGAACCCCACTCTCCCTGTGGAGAGTGATGCATCCTTCAATCATGTCGTCAACATTCCTGATCCTACACCTTCTGAATGAGAGAGAGTCTTTCTTTCACCAAGTCCTCTCCCTCCTGGTTTTGAGGATATCACTTTTGACTGGGATAGTCCTATGGGGTATCCAATCCCCCCACCTATGTATTTTCCATTAAGAGACAATGTCTGATCCATCAAAGAGACTATATCCTCAGTTAGTGCTTTATCCTCCTCGACTTGGAGAGCTTTGGGTTTCCCCAAGCTTATGTCAGTTATTCGTAAGATACTGACATTCCACAAAAGGATGGTATGGGAGCCTTGGCCTCCCCCCTACATGTTTATTAGAATAGCATCCATGAGTTTAAGTTAAGCTCTTTTCCATCTCGTCTTTAAAAAGAGAAAAGATTTCCGAGTGATTTGTCCCTTTCACACTTGTTAAATTGGATTTGAAAGATCACGAGTCTTCGTTAAGCTCTTTTCCTACTCTTTACTAAAAATAGAAAAGATCGTCGAGTGAACTTGTCGTTTTCACACTCGTAAATTGGATTTGAAAAGATGTCTACTTGGCACAAGTTTATCCCTTTTTCACACCAAGTAGACTAAAAGACATAAAAAAATGACATTTTTTGGCGTTAAGTTGTGATTGCATCTCATTCCCCTGCTTGCAGTATTGAGCCTATAGCTGGTTCTCTCTTTGCATTATAAACCGCTTGCCTCAGTAGTTTTTCATCCTCAACCAATCAGAGCCTTGTTTATATCCTTCGCAATTTGACACCCTATACCTAGGAGGGAACATTCCCTGAGTGTCCATCTCCCGCATGCACTTCCTTGCATTGAGCATAGGTATGTTCCACTGCTGGAACTAGTTTTTCTTACTCGCGACATTCATTTCCTCTTCTGTATCATAGAATTTGTTTGTTATGAGAAAACAAAAAAATACAAGCATGAAGGGAGTATTATCTTATATTGGTAGCAGTCGTGTCGCCTTTGAAAAGAGCACAAAGTGATTTGAATCCATTCATCATAATTTTGGGTTTAGCATGGCCTTAGGAATTTGAGCTCGTTACTGAGTCTTCTCTACCGACCGGTTACTCTTCCAGTCCCTACAGAGAACTTCATTGATGCCTCCTGCATCTCATGATTTTATCATTGGGTCTATGCTCCCAGAGTCCACCATATGTCTCTTTCTCTTGTTCAAAGGAAGTCTATCAACCTGTGTCGGCCACTCCTCAGAACTATTGACTTTGCATGTCGGCCATACCCTCAGTTTGTCTTAGAATCACATGATACTTTAGTCCTATCATGCACCATGACCCTACTTCCATTATTGGTAGGTAACCTTGAACCCAACAATCAACATTTCATCATTGGTCATTGATTGGATGGTTTCCCTTGTGTTCAACAATAAGACATCTATTCACACATTGGGATTTGTGCAGTGTCTTGGATTCCATTAGCCTTATTGGTGGTGTCCTCTCCTTTGTCAACAATTTTTCATCATTGGTTGCTATTCAGAGGGTCTTTTTCGTGTACCGATTGCACTTGGGACATGTGAAATATGCACAGGGTCGTTGGTTTGTGAACTTGTTCTTCCTCCGATTTCCACCAAATCATGAAGCTTCTGCTTTGTACCTCGTGCTGATTGATGAGATATTCCTTAATGCTCTCCTTTCAATGGGTCTCTTTCCATCGACATCAGCCCATTTATTCTGGAAACCAAGCCTAGAGTCTTATGAGTACCTTGAGGCTTGCAGTCATTAGTGGTAGGCTCTCTCGCCATCAACAATTGGGAATACATCAATGTCTCATGATTGATGGATTCTTCAGGTGTTCGACACCGACTCTTCTCTTCACACTTGTAAGAATGTACTCAGTGCCTTGATACCTACTTTCATTATCAGTAGGTTGTCTAACATTTGTTAACGATATACATCAATGATTGTTAATCAAATGATGCCTCATTGTGTTCGACCTCAAATCCTTTATTCACATGATGCAGAATTGCACCTTTGGCGGATTGTGTAGAAGACTTGAAGACATCACTATGTGGCCACAAATTTCCTGAGTTGTTGCTTCCTTTTCATTGGACCAGTACTTATATGACTTCAGTGATCATAGGAGATCAGATTATACTCCATGGTATACATATATATTCAGATTGGTTTTGAGAATGTTTCTATTGGGCCTTCTTCATGACTATGACATCTTTTCATCATGTAACTGCATTTGTATTTGCCTATTCATGGCCACAGACACTTGTTTAGTATATTTTTCACATGGATTTGCAATGTATTTTGGAATCCATGTATGCAAAGTTGGTACATAATGTAATGAGAGATCGAGTTCGTCCAACTGGTTCTCTACCACTCCACTTCTGGGATATTTATAATGTATTTCAGCCATCACAGATTCTCCTATGATCTCACACATTAGGGGGCATCTGTTAGAGAAATATTTTCCTCACCCTATGCAATCTTGCAGAGAGGGCCTTGTTCCATTCTCCCATGCAGACTTAATTTCCTTGATTGATAAATCCAAAGACAAAAATAAATATTTTTCCACTTGTATGCACCTTGCAAGCTATACAACAAGCATATACACTAGCTGCTCCACTACAACCCGTGTACATCGGGATTTGTGCCAGAAAATCAAAATTAAATGTCGGTTTTCCATGTCATGACAAGAGATATATGATCCTTGGCCTTCCATATACTGGAAACGTTCTAAATCGTCCCTTCAGTTTCATTTTGAAGGCTATAAAGAAGCCAATTCCGAGCTATGGAAAAAGAGGAGAGAATTCAACTTTGAGAGCAAAGTTACTCTGGAGAAATTATTACTTCATTATTGAGTATGCACCCCTTTGTCCTTTAATTATGAACACAGTGTTTATGCCCCAAGATCTTCCCTTATTGATGGAGAACCTCTTTGTCTCCCTTATATGAGCTTGCCTTTGGTGGAGGATTGAAGTGGTGGAGGCCCAGTTGGAAGGAACTCGGTTTCTTGGTTCCGAACCATGACGACATAGAAGTCTGTAATGTTTCACTTATGTTGATCATTTATTAATAGAAATACTCATTTCCCGTCCAATTGATATCTTGCAAATATATGTATTATGATCCATGGGCATGTTTGTTTTGTATATTAATGGATTATGCTATCTAATGTGATAACCTTTATATCATCACTATATGCTTGCTTTGCTTGTTTGTTGAGAACTTGTTGTTGGTATAAAGATTTGGGTCAAAGTGCTCAACGGTGGACATCATCAAACGTTTGGATGAGGTAGGCCTCTTTCTTATCTCTCTTTCACATTATTTTATATAGCATATGTTGGAATTGATTTGATTTCTGCAATGATACTTATTTGTTGTGGTTCACCCTAGCCATAGAGAGATTTTCCTCGTAACACTAACGAAGATATACATGGTAGTCGAGTTAGAATGTAACACCCCGGTTTTTTATCCCTATGAACTAGAATGTATTATGTAAATATGACTTAGGACGATGAGTTGGTAAAGTTGGAAAGGGGCCAGAGTGCCTAGAAATGTAATGCATCTATATATATTAGTAAAATACATCGTTGGCTGCAAGACAAACAAGGAAAAAAGAGATAGGGGGTTATGATTCCATGAGAGAGGGGGATAAATGGGCTAAGTATTTTTATTATATTTTATTCACCCATAATTGATTTTATGGAGAAAATTGGTTACATGAGCTTCTTGGGGAGGCCATGGGGTTCTTGATTTTGTGTAATTATATAAACAACTCTTTGGGTTGTTTGTGAGTTCACTTGCTCTTCTCCATTCACTCTTACACTCTTCTCACTCTTTCATTCTTGGTTCCTCATTCTTGCTAATTCATGTGCTCTTGGTCTGAGCATGGAAACGAATGCCTGGAAGAGGAGAACCATTGCTAGATGGATGTAATAAATTAATGATCATTCCATGTGGGAATGGATGCCTATGGGCATGAGATTGATGGTAGTTTTGAATGAAATGTTCACAACTGAGAATCCTTGGAGTTTCCAGCATGGATATTTCCTGACCAGTACCACTGGATCCCTAGAGAGAAATGGAACAACCTTAGGGACGACATGGCATCGAAAGGGGTTAATTTCTTTGGGTTGTGCAGGATGAAGGGGAAAGAGAGATGGAAATTAGGATTTTTATGTGGTTGGGAAAACCTGAGAGATTATTAGCCAACTACTGTTTGTTTTAGATTTGGCCTAGGACCCATCCTTGTGGATTCATAGCCCTGGCTCGAGGGTGACCTGCTGTTGAGAATTGGAACAACAATGTCTATGGTTGGGAGGAACATCCTTGGTCTACAACTAGTTGGTGATGGTTTAATTAAAGCTAAGTTCTCTCTGTGTTTTCTGTATATTTATATTCCGTCGTGTATTATTATTATTATCTCTAAGAGATGTATTTATAATGTGCCTTATTGTTGGTTATTTTTGTGCATGGCACGTTGCTCCTTTCTTGGATGGTTTGACACGAATCTTGATTATTGCATGGGTGGTTATTGCAATATTTCATGCTTAATTTTGAATTAAATTTTATCAGAATTTAAAATCGGGTTTAGAAGTGTGTTCTTGAGTAGCATTACCAACTTGTTGGTGGTTGGGTATGTTATAGATTGGTATTAGAGCTTTTGGTTGAAACACCATATTGATATGGGTTGGAACTGTTGGACATGGTATTATGGTGTTGGCATTGATGTCAAGAAGATCAATATGGTATTTTCATTAAGAAATAATATGTCTTTGAGATCCTAAATCTGAGGATAGATAACGTATTAGGTTGCATAGAATCAGAGTGCGCAACGTTAAGAACTTTGGAAAGGTCGAATGAAATCTCAGGAAAAGGAGCACCTCAAGGAAGTGCTATTGGGATCAAATTCCCAATAGATCAACTGTAGAAACACCTTTAGAACTATGAGGAAAATTTGTTACAGTCAGGAGATATGACAATTGTTTTTCACTGACCAAAGGCACATATCAACAATCATGGTTTAGTTGGAATCCAAGTGTAAATCCAAAGGATTCTTAGAGGAATCAAGCCTCTAAAGGAAATTGATCCCAGGTCAATAAAGCTTCGGGAGAAGGTGGATAAATGAGAGCCATCAGATCTATTTGATAAATTTCAGGTATAACCAGAGTCGACAGATCGAAGCATTAAAACCTCAACCATTCGATTGGGTTGATGAGTTATGTGGTGATGCAACCCCCCTCCTCTCCTGGGGTTCTTCGACCTCCCAGTCTCTGGATCTTTCCAATTATGAATCGTATCAACTCTTTGAGCTCCTGAATGAACCCATATCAAATATGCACATGCCCCTTTTCTTCCTTTGGCGCAGGTCCTGATACCCGCACCTTCTGTCTCTATGCACTCTGGGCGCTTCTCAATTTAAGGGCGCTAGATCCTCTTTGCTAGTTCCTTACTTCATAGGTCCCTGGGCTATGCTCTTATGCTAATGCACGATTGTGGGCATGGGAAAGAGTGGTTTCCAACCAACCCGCTTTTTGCCCCACAATCCTTCTCGTGCTGACACGTACCCCGTCACCAAAATAGTGGTTGAAATTGTGTCCCTCTCAAGGACTATTAACATCCGAGCACATCCTCACCCTGCAATCCTTCCTGTCCATCGATCTCGAATCCTTTGGCACTGCCTATGATCGACGGCTATTATCGATCTCCATTTCACTCTTCTTTCCTCCTTCCACGCATCTCCACATATCTCTACAATCCGTCAACACGTAGTCCCATTCGAATCAACGACTATTGTTCACTCCACCTTTCCAGCCTCCGGTGATTTCAAGTCTCAACAACCACAATCCTCTGAATTAATCCTTTCGGAGTCCATGATCTGGTGACACCTGTCCAACCCCAGAGTGACAACTATCATTCTCCCTGACTGTTCGTGCTCTGGTGATCTCAAAACTCAAAATTCTCCTTCGTGTTCTCCCAGAATGACTTCACCTGGAGTTCACAATCCTTCGCCACGTGTCCCTTCTGGATATGATGGTCCAGAATCTCTCTGGCCTTTGGCGCTTCATCTCTTCTACTCCCCAACACTTCGGCTCTTCAGCGCTTTGGGCTTCGGTTATTTCAATTCTCAAAAATGAAACTCCATCGTAACTTTATCTGAATCTCATGATCTAGTGACAAGTGTCCCCTCGCAGATCGACGACTCTCTTCTCTTTGGATCTTCGGGCTTCGACTATTTCAACACTTCAACCTTTGCTTCCTTCTGGATCTCCCAACTTGTTGACACATATCCCTTCTGGATCCAATGGTCCAGATTCTCCTTCGCAAATCAGGACTTCGCGTTTCGCGAAGTTGGAGGATCTCTCACCTTCCTGCTCCTGATCCCCGATATCCCAAAATTACCCTTGGACAATCGACGGTCCAGATCTCTCCTTCGCGAATCAAGATTTTGCAACTTGCGACTTCCAAGTTAATATTTCCTCCACATTCTCGACTCCCGAAATTCCGATATTTCAGAGCGCTCAAATCCGACGGCTCGCGCTCCTTTGGATCTAACAACCATGATCAAGTTGTGAACTCAGCTTTCGTGAGTTCTTGTGATTCTTCTCTTTGAATTCTATGATGTGTGATTCAGCGAAAAACTGATTGCTCACCACGCGTCCCTTCTGATGGACAGTTACGATGATGTCGGGACTTCGCGACTTCGGAAAGTCCTCCCTCCTATGCAACTTCAAAGGTTAAATTTCATGCACATTCCTCTGGATTAGACAGATGTCGATAATTCATGTTTAGATCCAACATATGGAATCCGTTCTTTCTTATGTGCTTCCTTCACTCACTGGACGTAGATCTAACGGTCTAGGTTTTTATCTACAACTGATTAGATGGTCATTGTCGCTCCTCCTCCTAAGCTTTAGGCTTCTCCTGGTTTAGAAGATTTTGTCAGTGCTCAAAAGGTCTCAGCCTTTGAAATTTCTCCTGCAAACCCGAATCTTTTGGGTCTCGTTTACACTCTTACAACGTTATCCCTTATTTGCTTTCAAACTTAGAATAAGTCCGACTCCTGTGCATTCTCCATATTATCCCTTCTGAGCTTGACCTCCTTAAATGTTTTGATCTCCCACGCACACCTTTCGTTCTCGGGATTTCTTCAAACTCAGAATCCGAAGGATTTCTTGAACAAGAAATACTTCTCTCCCTCCTGGCGCTCTTCTGCTCGATGCACCCCTTGCAGAGCTTTCCCTCACAGAGTATTCAACAACTCTGTTTCTCCCGAACTTTATGTGGAGTTCTTCTATGCATACTTGCACCGGTTCAATGCCCACCTGGAAGAGCTCTACAGAGTCCCCAGTAACTCTGGTTCTCTCTGAACTCGATAAAGAGTTATTCTTGTGCACTCCTTGCACTTCCACTGATGAAGGTCCAACTGTATCCCTTATGAGATTTCCCTTGAGGTTAAAACTCTGTCAATGCACTCTTTGCGAACTATGTGCACTACTTTCACTCGGAAACTCAAAGACGAGAAACAATTGAAATTCATGAAATACTTCACCAATTACACATTCAAACATGAAAATGCATAAAAACATAAACTGAACATAAATATAAACACATTGTATGCAGGAAAAACTTCTTTTTTATTATCTATGTGTGTCTATACAGATGATTACAAGAACTAGACTAACAAATTACCAGTTCTCTCAAGCTCTCTCTCTTGGAACTATTCTACCTTCTAAGGCATCTCTACCTAGAACTCTCTATCATCCTACCTTCTTTGAAATCTGATACAAGATCTCCTTAAAAAAGAGGGGCTCTGTGAGCTTTTCCTCTCTCACCTAACCTCATCTATTACATTGAAGTTTCATAAATGTTTACCTAGACTTGAATACGATCTAGGCCTACTACAAGGAGCCCTTTAAGGAAATCCAACCATTACTTGTACAAAGGCATGGCCTAGCATTTACAGCCTTACAACATGAAAATCCGTATAGGATTATTTTAAATTTTTAAAAACGAGAGGGTCGGTACCTCTCCCTTTCTCCATTGTGCATCTGCATGTTGGCGTGCTGGCGCATTTTCTGAGGTGGAGCGATGCTCCTGCATCATACTCCACTGCTAGTAAAAACATGAGCTATGGCTCATGAGCTCCTCTCCTCCATCATTGAAATCCACCTGGATCCCAAACTCTTTCTTGGAGTTGTCCTCTTGCTCCTCTCCAACTATGATGCTGATTTTGTTGCTTCTACATCTTCTTCTTCTTTCCTGCTGCTATGACAGGTTCTCCTCTGTTAATCTCCGCTTTGATAACTTCTTCTTGTGTTGACTTCAACATCAACTTCCTTATCTCCTCTATCACCCTGTCTAGCTGCTCCAGTGGCTAGCCTTGCTTATGCAGTCTTCTCTACTGCAACTCTTCCTTCTCGTTAATGGGTATATCAACTCGATCCCCCTTACAATTTTCTCCATCTCTCGTGGCCTTAGCATGCCACTCTGCTACAAACTTTAGTTGTGCAATCCCATCACTGAGTTGATTCTCAGTTCCTCCTTTCTCTGACATCTTGATTTTTGTCAGCTCATTTTGTGTTGGCAGATTTCCAACTCCCTCCAACCATTCCTCTGGCTAGTACGCTCCTCCATCTGTATCCAACTTGAACTATCGGATGTGAAATCTTTGCATCGTTACCCTTCTCTCTAGGGTTTCCAGTTATTCATACAACTCAACAAAGTCCATGTTTTTTGCTTCTCTTTCTGCTGCAGGTTCCAATGCTGCAATCATCTCTTGATCAACTTCCTGGCTGAAAATTTTGAGCAATTCGGTTGAATGCTCTTCTCCTTCTATTGGGGTAGACATCCGTGTCTGCTCCATTTCTCCTCCTTTGATAGTTTTTGTTGGCTTTTATTCTCCTTATGATGCACTTTCATCATGTGCACTGGCCTCTACTTGGCTATTTGGTAGGAATATCTTGATCCCTCCAATAATCAGAATGCTCCTATGATCCTCCTCTCAGATGGTGACAGTATTTAACTTCTCGTAATATTCATTCACATGGTCTGCAAACCCACATGAATATTCATCTATCATCACTCCTCACTGAAATGAACTCACTTTTGAGCTCCCGATACTTTCAGACAGTCTCGTTTCTTTCCCCCTACCCATCTGGCAATTTGGAAATTTTCTGTTGCCCACCTGGTAGTCTGTGAGATCAACCGACCCCATCTCATCTCTCACCTGGAAATTTGAACTTTCAGCACTTCTCCTTTGGAAGTATTCGAGACATCCACTTGGTCCCTTTCCATTTCTCATCTGGCAACTTGAAAGTCTATTTCCTCCCACCTAGCAGTTTATGAGATATTCATCCTATCTCCTCTCCTCCTCGTCCCTGAGATTTCTCCCAGTCTCTGGTTCATAGATGTGAATCAGTTCCTCCTCTGTGTCACTAAGTTTTTTAGCATGCCTCAGCCACCTTCTCATCAACCTTCTCTGTCCCCTAGCCAACAATTTATTTACTGGCCACTTCACCTTCTTCTTCATGGGCCATTCATACACCCAATGTGCTTTTGCATCTTGCTGCATTTTAAATGCAAGCTTCTCCATTCGTGCCCTTATGTGATTGAGCTCCATATCCATCTTTGGATTCTTCTTCTTCTTGCGGTATTCCCTTTGACCACTTCCATGGCCTTTAGTATCCATTTCCACCTCTTTCCTGCCCTCCTGGAAAATCTATGGATTACTCTTCATCCAAGAACACCTCCATTGTCTCTTACATCTCACCCGACTGTTTAAATTTTTGTCGTTGTGTCCATGCAACAACCTTCTCACAGAGCATCGGTACTCTTCTTCCTTTTCACCTCTTTCTTATTTTTTTTCTATAAGAAAGGATCGGTCTTCTGATTACCTCCTTTTCCTACAGAAATCAATTATGTGCTTTGATACCACCTGATGGTATTAGACTATCTCTTCTTTAATGTCTTCTCTCCTCGGCCTACATAAATCAATTCTGCAAAAAGGATCTGATACCATCTGATGCAACCCCCCTCCTCTGCTGGGGTTCTGTGACCTCTCAGTCTCTAGATTGTTCCAATTATGAATCGTATCGACTCTTCAGGCTCCTAAATGAACCCAAATAAAATATACATAGGCCCTTTTTCTTCCTTTGGCACGGTTCCTCATACCTGCACCTTCTGTCTCTACGCGCTCTGGGCACTTCTCAATTTACGGATGCTAGCTCCTCTTTGCTAGTTCCTTCCTTCATAGGTCCCTGGGTTGTTCCCTTATGCTAATGTGCAATTGTGGGCGTGGGAAAGAGTGATTTCCAAACAACCCGATTTTTTCCCCGCAATCCTTCTCGTAATGACACGTACCCCATCACCAAAATAGTGGTTGAAATTGCGGCCCGCTCAAGGACCATTAACTTTCGCGCATATCCTCACCCCACAATCCTTCTTGTTCGTCTATATCTACTCCTTTGGCACTGCATGTGATCGATAGATGTTATCGATCTCCATTCCACTCTTCTTTCCTCCTTCCACGCATCTCCATGGATCTCTACAATTCGTCAACACATAGTCCCATTCGAATCAATGAATTTTGTTGACTCTGCCTTTTCGACCTCCGATGATTTCAAGTCTCAATAGCTACAAGCCTCCAGAGTAATCCTTCTAGATTCCATGATCTGGTGACACATGTCCAACCCCAGATCAATGAATATCATTCGCCCTGGCTGTTCGGGCTCCAATGATCTCAAAACTCAAACTTCTCCTTCACGTTCTCCCAAAATGACTTCACCCAGAGTTCATGATTGTTTTCCATGTGTCGCTTCTAGATATGACAGTCCATAATCTCTCTGGTCTTTGGCACTTTGAATCTTTGGCTCCCTGACAGTTCGGATCTTCAGCTCCTCAGCACTTTGGCTCTTCGACACTTTGGGCTTCGGATATTTCATTTCTCAAAAATGAAACTCCAGTGTAAATTTCTCTGGAGCTCATGATATGGTGACAAGTGTCCCCTCGTAGATCAATGGCTCTCTTCTCTTCAGCTCTTCGGGCTTCGACTATTTCAACACTTCAGCCTCCTCTTCCTTCTCGATCTCCCGACCCGTTGACACATATCCCTTCTAGATCCAACAATCCAGATTCTCCTTCGCAAATCGGGACTTCACGTTTAGTGAAATTGGAGGATCGCTCACCTTCCTTCTCCCAATCCTCGATATCCTGAAATTCCCCTTGGACAATCGATAGTCCAGATCTCTCCTTCGCGAATCGGGATTTCATGACTTGAGACTTCCAAGTTAATACTTCCTCCACATTCCCGACTCTCAAAATTTTGATATTTCGGAGCGCTCAAATCCAACAGCTCACGCTCCTCTAGATCTAACGGCTATGATCAAGTCGCGAACTTGGCTTTCACAAGTTCTTGTGATTCTTCCCTTTGACATCTCTGATGTGCGAGTCAACGAAACGTTGATCGCTCGCCACACATCCCTTTTGATGGATGGTTTCGATGATGTCGGGACTTCGCGACTTCACAAATTCATCCCTCCTATGCAACTTCAAAGGTTAAATTTCATGCATGTTCCTCTAGATCAGACGATTGTCGATCCTTCACGTTTATATCCAACGGATGGAATCCGTTCTTTCTTCTGTGCTTCCTTCGCTCACTGGACGTAGATCTAACGGTCCATGTTTTTCTCTACAACCAATCAGATGGTCATTGTCGCTCATCTTCATGAGCTTTAGGCTTCTCTCGACTTAGAATATTTTGTCAGTGTTCAAAAGGTCTCAACCTTTGAACTTTCTCCTGCGAACCTGACTCTTTTGGGTCTCGCTTACGCTCTTACAACGTTATCCCTTCTCAGCTTTCAAACTTAGATTAAGTATGAATCCTGCGCATTCTATGTATTATCCCTTCTGATCTTGACCTCCTTGAAATTTTCGATCTCCCATGCACACCTTGCATTCTTGAGATTTCGTCAAACTTAGAATCCAAAGGATTTCTTGAACAAGAAAAACTTCTCGCCCTCCTGGTGCTCTTTTTCTCAATGCACCCCTTACAAATATTTCCTTCACAGAGTATTCAACAACTCTGTTTCTCCCAAACTCGACATGGATTCCTTCTGTGCATACTTTCACCGGTTCAATTCCCACCTGACAGAGCTCTACAGAGTCCTCAGTAACTCTGGTTCTCTCTGAAATCGATAAAGAGTTCTTCATGTGCATTCCTTGCACTTCCGCTGATGAAGGTCCAACGGTATCCCTTTTGAGATTTCCCTTGAGGTTAAACCTCTGTCAATTCACTCTTTGCGGACTATGTGCACTCCTTGCACTTGGAAACTCAAAGACGAGAAACAATTGAAACTCATACAATACTTCACTAGTTACGCATTCAAACATGAAAATGCATAAAAACATAAACTGAACATAAATATAAACACACTATATGTAGGAAAAAATACTTTTCTATTATCTCTGTGTGTCTATACAGATGATTACAAGAATCAGACTGTAACAAAGTCCCAATTCTCTCAATCTCTCTCTCTCGGAACTATTCTACCTCCTAAGGCCTCTCTACCCAGACCTCTCTATCATCCTACCTTCCTTGAAATATGACACAAGATCTCCTTACAAAAGAGGGGCTATGTGAGCTCGTCCTCTCTCACCTAACCTCGTCTATTACATTGAAGTTTCAGAAATATTTACCCAGACCTGACTACGATCTGGGCTTGCTAAAAGAAACCCTTTAAGGAAATCCAACCACTACATGTACAAAGGCATGGCCTGGCATTTACAACCTTACAACATGAAAGTCCATATAAGATTATTTCAAATTTTTAAAAACAGGAGGGTTGATGCCTCTCCCTTTCTCCATTGCACGTCTGCATTTGGGCATGTTGATGCATTTTCTGAGGTGGAGCGATGCTCCTGCATCATGTGTCCATTCGGTGTTGACCGTTCCAGGGATAAATGAGTTAGAAATGGGTGGAATCCCCAAAGGCAAAAACCATGAATTAATGTAGGCCATCGATAAATCTAACAGAACTTTATAAAGGTTTAGGACTCTAGAACTTCAACACTTCGACGACTATTGAATATAAGTCAAAGGTGGAAAGCCAAAAATTCTCAAAGTGTTGAAACCCTTAAATCCAACCAACTTTCAGATCAAGGAGGAACTTCAGGTGAATTATCGACCTTTAGATCAAGTATAGTGGAAGGACAAGGTAAGAAATAATATCTCGGAGTCTCGAAGTAATGAAATCACACAGAATGTCGATCTAATATCCCTTTGGGACTTTTCTCAACCGTTAGATCAAGCAATGGAAGGATGGCATAAGCACTTCGACAGGTATAACTCCAGGGGAGTTGAAAAAATTAAGAGTTGTAATATCCCATATTCTCAGAGTGTCGAAGCCCTGAAATAAATAAGGACCATCCATCTCAACACTTGATTAAGTCATAGACATTGGATTAAGATAGTGGAAGGATATCATAAGAGGATGTGTTAACTGATGGTTAGAGGTCATCGTCACTTTATGACCACCTCGACAGGTATAACTCCGGGGGAGTTGAACAACTTGAGAGTTGTAATATCCCGGAGTCCCGGAGTGTCGAAGCCATGAAATAAATAAGGACCGTCCATCTCAACACCTGATTAATTCATGATTGTTGATTTCATTGAATCTTCTAGATGAACTAGGATCATCTAGTTAGTGAGATATTAAATACCAATAGTCTGATCCACTAGTGGAGATAATATAAGTAGTTCGGTGAAGTTTACTTCGAGAAGTATTACTTTGGAAGAATGCATGAATGATGAAGTCCATAAGAAATGGTTCCAACATCGGTCTCATGATAAGGTAAAGGAGTTGATTAGAGGCACGAAGTTCCTAGAAGTAAACAAGCCCGCAGACATTTTTGAATGAGGTCATGTGTAGAAGAATAAAGAGAAAAACATTAAAGGAACATCACTTAGAGTGGATAAGCCTGTGGTTTCAAGCCCACAGTCACAAGGAAAGTGGATTGAAGGAAGTGCATGTGTAGAATTCAAATTATGTACAAGTTTAAAGGGCCTGTGGAATCATTTGATAAGATTGGTACACAACCATTACATTGATGCTACAAGATCATGTTTGCACAAAAAGGGTGAAAGTGACGTTTTTAAGAAGCCATAAATTTCAGCTAAGAGATCGGATTGGGGCATGTGAATAGTCATTAGAAAGATGATTCAGAGGAGAATAACATTGAATTGTTATAATTTAGAGAATGATGATATGAATTGAGTAGAAAAAGGACATGTAGCATTGTTTGACAAATTTTATGATATGCATAATTCTAACAAAATGGTTGCTTGCACATTTTGTAGAATTAGATATTTAATTAGATAAATTCAAGCCTCGGATTGGAAATCATATTCATGGAAGCATGAGAGATCTTGTAGAAGTTGGTTAAGTAAATAAAGAGCTACATGGAAAGTAATGAAAAGTGGATAAATAACTAAAGACGAGCGAAACTAAAGAATCATTATTCAGCTACTACAGAATCAGAATGAATTGCAAGGCACAACAACAAGAATCCTCATATAGGACATGAACCTAGTAGGTGAAGAATGTAATTGATGGGAATAGAAAGGAATAGTAAGACTCCATAGCCTTGAAGGAAGAGAGGTGTAGATAGTTGCAATCTTGATGTGAAAGAGAATAAGGAGCTTAATAGGTGGTGTGTGAATAATCTATGTGTCAATCACAAGAGTTCATGGGAAGGATTTTTTAGATATGACTTAGATACTTGTTTAAAAGTACTCAGACAAAGAAATCCACTTATGATATCATAGTTCACAGTGGAAGCATGATACCAATGCAGAGAAATTGGAGATAGAAAAATGAATGCTCTTTCACTTGAAAAATTCCATTGAATGAAAATAGACTTCCATTGAGAATGGTATTAAGTGTGAAAGGTATGGTTTCATAGGGAAATGTTAAATGAAGTGATATAATGGAAAAATAGGAGTAATAGTATTGATTCAAGAATGTTGTGGTAGTAGAGTGATGGAATGTTCTGAGCTAATTCATTCCAAGGTTCTGGAATGTTTCATAAAGATAAGTTTTGGATATGACTGTCTAAGAGAGGTTATTGTAAATAGAACACATTGGCGGGATTGCATAATAGCCAGGTGGAACTTTTCTGGAAAGTGTTCAGACCAAGAAACATTAGTGCATATGAGTAGAATGGGAGCACACAGGGAAACAAGGATATGAAGAAATTCAAGGAAAACCAGCTACAAAATAAACAAATAAGTGAATTGAAACATAAATTCACTAGACAACATGATGCATACCATGAATTTAGAATGCATATGAATTAGTAGGCATGCTGATAGTGAATTCTTGGTGCATATGGATGTGCATTGTGCATATGTACATGTTGGATATGCATATGGCATGCTTGTGGGCTTAGAATAGCTTACTGTTATATAATTGCAATACTAATGTTATTTTGAGTATGACTAATGATGGATTACGTATTCAGAAAAAAAAAATAGCATGGTTAAGAGGTGGATGATGCTGCTACATATGAATTCCATCTATGTGAAGACCCATGAGGGTGATAGTAATGGTGATCAGAAGGATGGAGGAGGAAGCTTGTGAGCTTCTACAAATACCAATTGATCAGATAACATCAAGTAGGTTGATAACAACCATGAAGGTATGCATTTGATTGCTTCCAATATTGAAGGGAATTGAGGTAAGAATTCCCTCAGTTAAATTTCAAAGATTTAAATTGATATGTAGTGGCCGAAGGCCTAGAGCATGTAAATTTTGTTGATGCTAGAATGCATTCAGATAAAATTTAGTTGCACATTTTGTTATGATTGGTTATGAGATCATAGCCAGGTCAAGTCAGGAGACATACTCTTGATATAAAAATAAATATCCATAGAGATAGTCATGTGTGAGACCATGAGATGGTTTGATATGGAAGGGCTATAGTGCTATGTGAATGCTCAATGATATCTACTGTATAACTGATGTTTGGACTACAACATCTTTGTCGACACTAAAGAGAACTTAAGAATTATATTCTTGGTGTTGTGTTTGGGTTGAAAAGGAAGGTATCCAAATAGTCATGGAAGCAGTAGGAAGTTTGTGGATGATGTGTTGAGGCAGGGATGCATTGTGTAAATGTGGCCATGGGTATTGGCACATTGATTGTTATTTTATTTAGTAATTAATTGTTGCATTATTAAAAGCATGCAGTGCTGAAAATACATAATGATCGATAGTTGCATTATATTTAATATGAATACTAGTTGAAGGTGATTGAATTGTTGTTTGTTACAATGTTGAGATCACTTTTTGGAGTTGTTTAAAATGTTACAAGTGGTATTACAAGAATTATTGAATGCATTTTGGTGAATGCATGTATATATGACATAGAAACGATTATGATAACAACTGAAATGATGTGAGTATGGCTAACTCATGAATTTGAGAACACTTATGGAGTTGTTAAATATTGCAACAAGAAAGTTGCAGGTTAAAGTAGTCAAATAATGATGAATTATGGAAAAGATTTGTTGAGGGAACATAGTGATGAGAATATTGACGGATAGAAGAAAGAAAATATTGGTTGATAATACATGTGTATATAATGATGGGTTCATTCCAATTAATAGTTGGATTAATGGAAGTGATTGAATTGTAGTTGTAAACAATTTTGAGATCACTCTGTGAATTTTTTTGAATTGTTGCCATGAAAATATATATATATATATATATATATATATATATATATCTTGTACATGAGATACTGATAGTTAGTTTTGTTGAGTGTAAATTGAGGAAATTGTAGGAAGAATGGTATTGGATATGGCATGGATGTAATCCATATGGAATACTAATATCTACAACCGCAGAGCCAAACATTATGAGCAAAAAATTCATGCCTGGAAATTTTATTCTCCTGTATAAAATAAATTTCAGAAATTAATAGTTACAAATTGTTATGATATGATAATAATTGGTTTGGTTGAATGAAGGTTGAGTAAATTGTAGGAAAAATGGTCTTTGGGTATGGTACTGTTGTAAGACATAATAAATATTGATGCCTGATACTGCAAGAGACAAACGAATTATGAGCAGGAAGCTCATGCTTGGAAAATTTTGTTTTCATGCATAAAACATATTTGACATTTATGATTGAAAATTATTATAATGATATCTCATGATGAGTGTATGTGTATAATAAAAATTATATGTTGGCTATGGAAGATGGAATCTTAGGAAAAAGAGAACTAGAAGGAAATCGAGCTCAATGATGAAGACACAGAATGAAGAAATTCTAGTGTACTTGTTGTAGCTGGAGTTCTCAGATCCGCAACTATGAAACATTCATGGATGAGTGCACTGGAGCCCTGGAGGGAAATGGAACAACCTGAGGGATTGCATGGCAGAGAAAGGGGTTCATTTTTTTGGGTTGTGCAGGGATGATGGGGAATGAGAGCTTGCTGGTTGGAACTACTGCCAAAAATGTAAATTGTAAAATCTTTGTTCATGTTTTGGACCGGAGTGCCTATGTATGCATGCTTATTTCTAGGTTGGAGTGCCTATGTATATAAGGGTTGGTTGGGATGCTTGTGCAAAGTAAAGGCCAAAGTTCCTAGTGTTGGAATACTGAGAGGGGGGGTGAATTAGTATTACCCCTTTTAACAATTAGCAAATATTTTTTATTATTTTATTGATTACCACAATGAATTGTATGTAAAATCAATTATATAAATATATTTAACATCAATTACAATGTTTTATAAAGAATAGTGAAGGACACCAATCCTCTTTAGAGCACCAACTCTAGGAGACACCAATCCCCTTCTTCATGGCACCAACCCTAGGAAGCACCAACTCCCTTGTCTTTAGGGAACCAACCCTAGGAAGCACCAACTCCCTTGTCTTTAGGGAACCAACCCTAGGAAGCACCAACTCCCTTGTATTTAGGGAACCAACCCTAGGAGACTTCAACTCCCTTATCTTTTACAATTTTCTTATTAAGGATATGAATCATTCCATGCTCCTCCCTTCCACCCTCATTGCATAAGTATCTTTCGCTTTACTTTTTAGAATCTGCTTCTGTTTTTTATCTTCTGATCGGGACTACAGAGACACTTTCTTCTCACTACTCTTTATCATTTATATACTCTTCCAACTGGTGTGAGCTACGAAACATTGTGTCCCTTTGTTTGGACCATCGCACCTCTTCATTTTAACATTAACAATAATCACTTTTATTATTAAATTTTTTATTGCTAATTCTTTTAATTTAGTGAGAGTGTTTTTCGTAAATCAATCACATGTATGGATCGATTTATTTTTAACTCGATTCCATATTCCCACAAATATTTGCAGAAACCGAGTTCTGCAGAGGCTCTTCCTTCAACCCATTTATATGTGACCACAGGCGCAGAACCACAGGCTTATTAATTTAAGAATTTCCTTCCTCTTTCGTCCTTTTCCTTTTAGTCCCCATATGTCTAGTGTTGGGACCATGTTCTTTGGTACTTCGTCCTTCGGGACTGCAGGACTTTGCAACCTTTCAAATCTCCCGAATCAGATTGCGTCGAAACAGATCAGACATTCAATACTCAATCCTTCATTTAGATGTACGATCTAGGATTATCAAAGTCCTTTCAAGTAAATCGTCGGTCAAGACTTGATCAACAATTGAATGGATGGTTCTCGTTCATTTTGGGAATTCAGGACTTCATCCTTCACGACTTCCAGCCTCTTTACAAATCTCCCGAATAACAGACGTGTTTCCATAATGTTCAACGGTCTATAATTCTCCTGAAGTATTCTTTAGATCATACGACTTATGTCCACTTCGGGACTTCGAACTTCAACCTTCAGGACTTCGGGACTTAGGTCATTTGTTGGTGGTGAAACTCCTGAAGTAAAAGCTCTCAGATTGACGTAACTTGCTGATGTCACTTGTTGACATGGCACTTCCTGAGTGATTGCCACGTGTCACCTAGATTCATGGCTTACGTGTGCTTAACGTACCTAAGGGACCTTGACACTTGTCACCACCTGATTGGGCCACGTGTCTTAGATGACATCACTATTGATGACGTGGGCTCTCAATGTGAGTGATATGTGTCTTAACCTCGTGACTTCGGAACTTCGGTCTTCGGGACTTCGGGACTTCGGGTAATTCGATTTCTCCACTTCCCAATTCTTCCGAAGTGAGATTACCCAAAGTGTAACCTCCTCAAAAATTTTAACCCGAAATGAATGTTGTTAGTTGATTGTGATATTAGATCGATGGCTTGATCTGTCTGTGATGTTTCTATGCCTTGGTTTACATCCAATGACTCTTCTTCTTTTCTTACCCTATCCTTCCACTTGAAGTGATCCAACGGCTATCGAGAATTAGGGTATTCAGAATCTCAACCCTTTTTCCTTGCTTATCCTATCCTTCCATTCAACTTGATCCATCGGTCGAGAATGGTCTTGAAGCAGATCATTGATCAAGGATGATTGTGGGGTCCTCAACTAGCACTACGTTTAAAACTATCGTCGAGTTCTACAATGGAAACTACTCGTTGGTAGTGGAACTGATGCCAACCATAGATCTATTGACGGGTGACCATCGATGGTCGATGTGGATTCCAGAACCATAAATTGCACGTGGTTTATCCCGTCGCCCAAACTCCACAATTGAAGTTGTGCGTTTTTTGGTGGATCAACCACAGTCATCAAATTTTGAATCTATAATATCTGATGGTATACACTAATTGAGGGATTGGAAATAACACGTTGTTTAATTCTCCTTTCGCTCTTTGCAATCTATCCCTGTTGTTGATATGGTGCTTGCGTATCCAACGGTCCTGATTTGATCTGATCATGTTTCTGCAATGTGCTTTCCCTTATGAGTTTCATGTTCTTCAGTCGCTAACCCTCATGAGCTTTAATTTATGCATGCTTTAATTTGAGCTTCATGTGCGTCATATCTTCTCAACTTATGATCTTAATTCACTAACCCTCCTGAGATTTTTAATCTTTGCATACTTTCATACTGCATATATTTATTTGACATGAACTCTGCATAATGTTATATTGTTTGACTTCAATGAAAACACATTAATGACACTATGTCCAACAATATCCCCCTTTGTCATTGATTTCAACACAACACCTTCATACACAATCTCCCCCTGTGATGATGCTTCTCTCCTCTGAAGTTAATCTCCCCCTTTGACATCAATGGCAAAGGCTTTCTCCTCCTATTATTTGTCTGCCTATATGATACTGATCAATATCTGAACTTTGGTAATTCCCCCTACAATCATGCTCTGCCTGCCATAACTAAATAACTCCCCCTATCACTCTGCTCTCTATGCCTGTTCTCCCCCTTTATTTCTAAAAGGGTATCTCTTCTTGACAAGGTCTCTCCTCTTGTTATCTCTACAGGATGCAATGTATATCACTCTCTTTGAAATTTCATTTTCTAGTCTTTTCATTTTCATATTTGTACTTAATCTATCTCTCATCATCACCTCACTGCTGCAGAATTTTCCATTCATTCCATTTCTTGCTCATATAGTAACTTCCATTTAGGGTTTTGTCCACTTGTAACCATTCTGAGACCAATACATAACCTTCACCATTCCTGGGAAGATAAAGACCTGCAATAAACTATGTCAGACCTTGCATAGAGTTATATCATTAAACCATGATGATTTCGATGATCCTATTCATTTTTATGTGCTTCAATGTTCATAGGAGCATCAATAGGAATGGATTTTAGCTCTTCCCTAAATTCTCCTTCCCTTATTTGTTTTTATATTTTCTTTGAGAAGGAGTTTCAATGTACCATTAAAATAGATTTGAAAAATTTCTTAGATAATAATCACTCAATTCTTCTTGTCATTCTATTGCTGGAGATTCATCATCAACGTCACTATTATGTGCATCAGAAGCTTCTTTATCCTTGTCTTGAGAATATTCCTTTATTAATTTCCATTTGTTGGGTAATGGATAATCTGCTTGTATGAATTTATCAAGTTTTGGAGTTGTGTCAGATTTTTCTTTAGGAGTTTTCATATCTTGAGTTTGATGTACTTTGTATGCATAGATTTGATTATTATAATTCCTTATTAGAAGTTTTACCCACCAACCTCCTATTATTAACTTCATCAATTTTGGGAGAAATATTTTCATCATCTTTCTTGTTTGGTACTTTATATTTTCTAATCCATGTCTTCTTATTCTGTTTGTTAGGGTTTCCTATTTTTAGGGATTGCATTGGTAATCTACATTATTTGGTTTTATGACCATAGTTGTTGCATTTTTTATATTCAATATTGAAGTTTTGCAAAGGAGTAAATGAGTTGTAGTTTATATTCTCTATATTGTACCTATTGTTCTTATATCTATGGACATTTCTATTATTGTATTGTCCATAAGCTTTGCAGTGTACTGCCTTATGTCCAAAATTATTGCAAGAGTAACAATATCCAATGAATAGATATTTATTACTTTAGTAGGGAATGTTGATTTATGTTTATGTGAAACATTGTTCAATGGTATCATATTTTCCTTATTGTGTTCTCTTCTTAAGGGTCCCTTTAGAACATTTGCATAACTAATTGGTCATTTGACAGATCCTTGTGATGTAGAAGTTAAGTCTTGGGTGTATCCCAAACCAGTCTTGTTGTTTGGTGACCTTTGGCTACTGAGAATTTCATCCAAGATCTTTGAAATATTTCCAAAGTTTGATCTCTTCTTTTCTTTCTCAAGTTCACTTTTTAGCAGCTTGATCTCAGCTTCTAGTTCTCACATGCTTGTTTTTTATCACTAAGTTGTTTTATAATGATTTATTTAGTTTTATTAGCTTCCAGGAGCTAGGAATTCAAATCAATGATGGTTTGTTCTGACTCCTTGAGGGTTTTGGAAGCTTCCCTCTCTCTTGATTTAGTAGCTTCTTTAATCTCTAGAAGCTCTCTTCTTAGTACCTTGTTTTGTTTTTTAGTTTTTCCTAGTTCTTCAATTACACTAAGGATTTCTTCTTCGAAGTTCCCTTCTTCTTCATTTTATGAATGTTTATCATATTGGGTTTTCATTCCCATAAACAAAATCTCTGAATTTTCATATTCACTCATGTCTGAAGGGCTGTTGTCTTCTTTGGAGTAGAAGTTTTTCTTTTTCTTATAGAATTTCTTGTTGTATTTTTTTTCCTTGTTGTGAACTTCTTCATCATTTTCCTCCTGTATGGGATAGGGACATTTGTTGGCAAAATGTCCAATTCTGCCATAGTAGAAACATTTGAAAGGTAACTTTCCTTTATATTTTCCAAATCCTTTCTTGAGTTTCTTTAAAAAGTTGGCCTCTTCTACATCTGATATATCTGATAACTCATCATTGGTCTTTTTCTCCTGCCTCATCTTTGTCTTAGATGCTTTAAAGGTTGTTTCATCTTTTGTTGATTTGTCATTCCTTGTCCTCATTTCATATGCTGTAAAAATTCCATGAAGTTGATCAACTGTGAGTGTGCTTAGATCAGTTCTATCTTCAATTGTAGAAATCTTTGCATCATATCTCATAGGTAATGATCTTAGTAATTTTTTCACATTTGGTTTATCAGCAATTTCTTCTCCCGTCGCACTGATTGAGTTAACCCCTTCATCTACCCTATGGAAGTACTCAACAATATTTTCTTCTTCTCTCATTTTCAGATTTTCAAACTGATTTCTATAGGTATGCAGTTTGGATTCCTTGACTTTGTCATCTCCTTCATATACAACCTCCAAATTGTCCCATATTTCTTTGGCTGATTTACAATGCACAACCTTCACACATATAGAATCAATCAACTGTCCTAGAATTCCATCAACTACTCTTGAGTTGTCATTACAGATTTTATTTCCTGCAATGTCTTTGGGTGTAGTTGGTGTAGTGTAACCATCTTCAACATATTTCCAGATATCAAAACCAATATCCAACATGAAGTTTTTCATTCTTATTTTCCATAGAGCATAGCCTTCTCCATTGAACAATGGTGTTTTGTTGTTAGAAATTACCTCTTGTTGATCCATCTTCAGGATCTACCTTCCAGTTGTTAGACTGTGCTGAAGGCAACCTCACTCTGATACCAATTGTTGGAATACTGAGAGGGGGGGTGAATCAGTATTACCATTTTTAACAATTAGTAATTATTTTTTCTTATTTTATTGATTACCACAATGAATCAACAATGAATTGTATGTAAAATCAATTATATAAATATATTTAACATCAATTACAAGGTTTTATAAAGAATAATGAAGGACACCAATCCTCTTTAGAGCACCAACTCTAGGAGACACCAATCCCCTTCTTCAGGGCACCAACCCTAGGAAGCACCAACTCCCTCGTCTTTAGGGCACCAACCCTAAGAAGCACCAACTCCCTTGTATTTAGGGCACCAACCCTAGGAAGCTCCAACTCCCTTATCTTTTACAATTTTCTTAGTAAAGATGTGAATCCTTCCATGCTCCTCCCTTCCACCCTCACTGCATAAGTATCTTTTTCTTTACTTTTTGGAATTTGATTTTGTTTTTGATCTTCTGATCTGGAATGCAAAGACACTTTATTCTCACTACTCTTTATCATTTATATACTCTTCCAACTGGTGTGAGCTATGAAACATTGTGTCCCTTTGTTTGGACCATCACACCTCTTCATTTTAACATTAACAATAATCACTTTTATTATTCAAACATTTATTGTTAATTATTTTAATTTAGTGAGAGTTCTTTTCGTAAATCGATCACAGGTATGGATCGATTTATTTTTAACTCGATTCCATATTCCTACAAATATTTGCAGAAGCCAATTTCTGCAGAGGCGCTTCCTTCAAACCATTTATATGTGACCACAGGTGCAGAACCACATGCTTATTAATTTAATCACTACCTTCTTCTTTCCTCCTTTTCCTTTTAGCCCCCATATGTCCAACGTTGGGACTGTGTTCTTCAGTACTTTGTCCTTAGAGACTTTAGGACTTTGCAAACTTTCAAATCTCCCGAATCAGATTTCGCCGAAACAGATCGGACGATCAATACTCAATCTTCTGTTTAGATGTACAATCCAGGATTATAAGAGGCCTTTCAAGTAAATCGTCAGTCATGACTTGATCAACAATTGAATGGACAGTTCTCGTTCATTTCGGGAATTCGGGACTTTGTCCTTTGCGACTTCCATCCTCTTTACAAATCTCACGAATAATAGACACGTGTCCATAATCTTCAATAGTTCAGAATGATCCCGAAGTATTATTCAGATCGGATGACTTATGTCCACTTTGGGACTTAGGTCATTTGTTGGTGGTGAATCTCTCGAAGTAAAAAATCCCAGAGTGACGTAACTTGTTGATGTCACTTGTTGACATGGTACTTCCTGAGTGGCTACCACGTGTCACCTGGATTCATGGCTTACGTGTGATTAAAGTACCTAAGGGACCTTGAAACTTGTCACCACCTGATTGGGCCACGTGTCTTAACTTCGTGACTTCGGAACTTCGGTATTCAGGACTTCGAGTAATTTGATTTCTCCACTTCCCAATTCTCCTGAAGTGAGATTCCCCAAAGTGTAACCTCCTCACAACTTTTAACCGAAAATGAATGTTGTTCATTGATCATGATCTTAGATCGACGACTCGATCTATCTGTGATGCTACTATGCCTTGGTTTACATCCAACGTCTCTTCTTCTTTTCTTACCCTATCCTTCCACTTGAAGTGATCCAACAACTATCGGGAATTCAAGTATTCAGAATCTCAGCCCTTTTGCCTTGCTTATCCTATCCTTCCACTCAACTTGATCCATTGGTCGAGAATGGTCTTGAAGCAGATCAACGATCAAGGATGATTGTGGGGTCCTCAACTAGCACGACGTTTAAAACTATTATCGAGTTCCACAATGGAAACTGCTCGTTGGTAGTGGAATCGATGCCAATCGTAGATCTATTGACGTGTAACCATCGATGGTCGATGTGGATTCCATAACCATAAATTGCGCGTGGTTTATCCCATCGCCCAAAATCCACAATTGAAGTTATACATTTGTTGGTGGATCAACCACAATCGTCGATCTTTGAATCTATAAGATATGACGGTCTACACTAATTGTGGGATTGGAAATAACACATTGTTTAATTCTCCTTTCTCTCTCCGCAATCTATCCATGTCGTTGATCTGGTGCTTGCATATCCAATGGTCCTGATTTGATCTGATCATGTTTCTACAATGCGCTTTCCCTTCCGAGTTTCATGTTCTTCAGTCGCAAACCCTCTCGAGCTTTAATTTATGCATGCTTTAATCTGACCTTCATGTGTGTCATCTCTTCTCAACTTCTGATCTTCATTCACTAACCCTCATGAGATTTTTAATCTATGTATATTGTCATACTGCATATATTTATTTGACATGAACTCTGCATACTGTTATACTATTGGAAATCAATGACAACACATTAATGAGACTATGTCCAACACCTAGAATTGTAAGAACATCAATATGGTGTTGTGCACTGAGGACAGTGCCAAAATAAGGGGAGGGGGATGTAACACCCTAGTTTTTTATACCTATGAACTAGAATGTATTATGTAAATATGACTTAGGTTGGTGAGTTAGTAAAGTTGGAAAGGGGCCAGAGTGCCCAGAAATGTAATACATCTATATATATCAATAAAATACATCTCCAGCTACAAGGCTGACAAGGACAAAAGAGATAGGGGGCTATGATTCCACGAGAAAGGGGGATAAATGGGCTAAGTCTTTTTATTATATTTTATTCACCTATAATTGATTTTATGGATAAAAGTGGTTATATGAGCTTCTTGGGGAGGCCATGGGGTTCTTGATTTCATGTAATTATATAAACAATTCTTTGGGATGTTTGGGGGTTCACTTGCTCTTCTCCATTCACTCTTACACTCTTCTCACTCTTTCATTATTCGTTCCTCATTATTTCTAATTCATGTGCTCTCGATATGAGCCTCGAAATGAATGGATAGAAGAGGAGAGCGATTGCTAGATGGTTGTAATAAATTATTGATCATTCTGGGTGGGAATGGATGCCTATGGGCATGCAATTGATGGTAGTTCTAAATAAATTGTTCGCAATTGAGAATCCTTGGAGTTTCCAGCATGGAGATTTCATGACCAGTAGCACTAAATCCCTGGAGAGAAATGGAACAACCTGAGGGACTGCATAGCAGAGAAAGGGGTTCATTTCTTTGGGTTGTGCAGGATGAAAAGGAAAGAGAGATGGAAATTATGATTGTTGTGTGGTTGGGAAAACTTGAGAGCTTATTATCCAACTTTTGTGTGTTTTAGATTTGGCCTAGGACTTGTCCTTGTGGATTCATAACCCTGGCTTGGGGGTGACCTGTTGTTGAGAATTGGAACAACAATGTTTATGGTTGGGAGGAATGTCCTTGGTCTGCAACCAGTTGGTGATGGTTTAATTAAAGATAAGTTCTCTTTTTGTTTTATGTATAATTATATTTCATTGTGTATTACTATTATTATCCCTGAGAGATGTATTTATAATGTGTCTGCTTGCTGGTTATTTCTATGCATGGCACGTTGTTCCTTTCTAGGATGGTTTGGCATGAATCTTGGTTATTGCAATGTTTCATGATTCTTTTTGAATTAAATGTTATCATAATTCAAAATTAGGTTTAGAAGTGTGTTCTTGAGTATCATTCCCTACCTTTTGGTGGATGGGTACGTTACATAGAAGACTTGAAGGTTGTTGCACTATTAGACCCCACGAAAGGACAAAGGTATGTAGAACCAACAAATAGAAAAGAGCTTGATAATTTGTATAATATGATTGCACGTATGGATGATTACGTCAATCCTATAGCTGAAGGCATACTCAGTTGGAGGAGTATTATCTCATGTGCGTCAGACTCAGAATATGGCCTAGAGAATTGGCAACAAAGAATGCATGAAGTATCAACAAGGAAGTGTGCTCGAATTACCCACGGATTGAGATGGATTGGAACCAAAATAGTCAAACCTCCAAGGTATAGTGGATTAACACCTATAAAATATTTTAACAATGAGTTTGAAATAAATATTCCAAATTAGTAGAGACTCTTGGCCTTATATGTTGCATTGAAAGCGACTTCAACGAGATGGTGTGTTGTGCAAAAATATGGTATAAAATATTGGCAACAGTGCAAGAGGTTACTACAAGTCAGATTTGGGATAGAAAATGAAAGTATCATGCAGAAGTATAATGGATTAAGTTTTCCAACAGATCATGTTACAAATTATATTGCGCAGTGGAGATTGGTACCAAGATAAGAATGTACTCACTTATTTGTACATACTTTAGAAACAATTCCCAATAATTTGTACATAGAACTAGAAGTGTGTAGAGGGACATGAGATTGAGAAGAGATGACCAAGAAATTCAAGATAACATTCAACTTTTAAAGTAATAATCCTTTGATTGACTCAACATTGTAGGTGCTCAAGAATAATATTTTTGCATCAGAGGACTTGTTGGGATTAGTGCCTTTGTGTAGTGCACCTAGACTCACTGCGACAATTGAAGAGGTCATGCATTGCTATAATGTCACAGAAAAAGTCCAAGACGAGGAAGGTCCAAGGAATTTGTATATATCATAGGTTGAAGGGGAGCACATAATAGGACCAGAACTTGAATCTGCAGTATACGCTAAGCCCTTAAGGACACGTAAAGTAAACATTGGTGGTACAAAAGAAAAACCTAAGTTTGCTAATATCGGAGATTATTAGAGCGATGAAACAGTTGAAAAGATCACTGACTTATTACGTGAGTACCGGGATATGTTTCCAGTAATGTTCTCAGAAATGAAAAGAACCGTTGGAGAATTAAGAGAAATGAGGATTCCATTAAATCTAGATGCAAAACCTGTGCGATATAGACCCTATAGAATGAACCAGAAATATACAGAGAAATTAAAAGCAGATATAGACATAATGTTAGAGGCTGGAATTATAGAACTTGTTGAAGAATCAGAGTGGATCATCTCTATGGTATTTCAAGACAAGAAGACACGAGAAATTAGGATATGCATCGATCTGAGGAAGTTGAACAATGCATGTTTACATGACCCTTTTCCAACTCATTTTATAGATTAAGTATTAGAGAATGTAGGGGGTCAAGAAGCTTATTCTTTTACAGATGGATTCTCAAGATACCACCAGATCATGGTTGCACAAGAAGATCGATATAAGACGATATTTGTGACATAATGTGGTTGTTATCAGTACACGGTTATGCTATTTGGGTTGAACAATGCACCGACGATTTTACAGAGTAGTTGTTGCAACATTCAAAGAGTTTATTCATAAGTTTTTAGAAGTGTATTTAGATGATTGGGCAATCTTTAGTCTATTAAAAGATCATGTTGAACTTTTGCGTTTAATGTTGGATAAGTGTAGGAAATACCATATCTCATTAAATCTGAAGAAATGTATTTTTTGTGTGCCTTTTGGAATCTTGTTGGCCCATGTGGTGTGTAAACATGGATTGTTAATGGACTCTACAAAGATAGTTGTAATTGCATTTTCCACCACCGACGTCAATCTGATCGCTGGAATCCACATTAGGTCATACATGATATTATAGGAAATTCATCAAATGATATGCACAAATCACAACCCCTATGGAGAAGTTATTGAAAAAGGAAGTGAAGTATCAATGGAATGATGAATTTCAGAAGAGTCTAGATACACTAAAATAAAATATGGTCACTGCATTGATTCTAGTTTTTCCTTACAAGAAAAAAAAAATCCATGTACATGTGCATGCTTTATCGATAGCATTGAGAGAAGCTTTGGCACAACCAGGAGAAGGAAATATAGACCATTCAATTGCATTCCCCAACAAGAAGTTATCCTATACAGAGCAGAACTATACTACGACAGAACGAGAAGTTTTGGCGATAGTATATGCCTCATAGAAGTTCAAACATTACCTACTTGCATCACACTTCAAGATGTATAAAGACCACTTTGCGCTGAGATACCTAATCAACAAGCCAGTGTTGGGGGGATGAATATGCAGGTGGCTACTATTGTTCCAAGAATACGACTTTGAGGTGATCGTGAAACCATGGAAGTTTAACTCAGGACCAGATCATTTGTCGTGCATACTATCAAGTGAAGATGTGGGGAACTTGGATGATAGTTTCCCAGATGTGCACTTGTTTGCAATTCATATGGTGGATGACTATTTTGTAGAAATAGTTCAGTTTTTTAGCACAGGAGAAGCCCCACCATACTTCATAGTGGCATAGAAAAAACAACTTGTAGTGAAGGAAGCAGACTACTAGTTGATAGCTAGAAATATTTACAAGCTAGGCACATACGGTATTATGCGACGTTGCGTATTGGAGCATGAAATAAATATGATATTGTTAGAATCACTTGAAAGGGTTGCAGGAGGACACTACGTAGGAAAAGAAACAACCCAGAATATTTTTCATGCATGGTTATGGTGGACTACCCTGCATAAATATGCTAAAGAGTTTTTTCGGAGTTGCGACGTGTGATAGTGTGACATCCTATTCTACCGAGCACACTTATATTGACTTATTCTTTGAGGACACTTGCGTGCAAGTGATCCAGTTATGGTACATTATGATTTTGTTTCGATTATGAGTTATATATGATGATGATGATGATGTATTGTGATTCATTGTTACTTTCAGATATATATGTATTGACAAATATTATTGACGAGCTCTCCTGAGTGTGCAGGAAATATGACAGGTTATGGATGTTGATGGCATCAATGAACTTCCTTGGACTCCGGATTGAGTCAAGGAGTGCATTGTATTTCTTTGAATATTTCATTTTATGCACATGTGATATATGATTGATTACAATATGATTTATGTATATGGATTATTGGCACTATTTTTGTCAGTGGATGTAGGCTTGATGATGCTTGTTAATCTGACTCACATAAGGAGTAAAGGGACCATGCACATAAACCATACATTTGAGGGAGAGGTGTGACAGTGTCCCTGTCACGGCCTACTAGCACTCCCACCGTGACCTGAACTGTAGGTTAACGATTACCTAGTTCAAGAGGTCCACGATGTCCTGAGGGAGGACTGAGATAATAGCTCACGAAGAATTCTAAGGGTCGTGAAATAAGGTGGAATCCTTGTTCCTTAAAATCCCTTAGTCTCTCACAAGGTCGACTGAATGGAGTGTTGACTCCAAGTTTCAAACAACTTCCAAAACCAGTCAAAGGCGAGTGACACCCTTGGAGCACGGAGGTTCATCTTGAAGGGCATGTCACATAATTAAAATGTGAGTCAATAAATCTAGATGACCTAGAAAATTAATAAAATGCTTAGACCTTGATAGGACAGAGTATTAATTAATCATTAAATTATAAACTTAGAAGCCTAACCAGAGTCTAAGCCCAAAATCTAGACTAAGTCTAAGTCTAAATTTAAATAAAGGATTAAATAAAATAAGACATAAGTTAAAAGAATTGAGATAAAATCAAACTCTAGGAAAAGAGGGAATACAAATTTAAAGGTTGGGAAAATTGCACATGTGTGCATGAAAATAATAAAAAAGATTTTTAAATAGAAAGAAATAAAACACGAGAGAATATGTGCACATAGAATAACATCTTGAGTCAAACTACCACTAAGTCTAACTAAAAGAAGATTCATAATCCAACTCTAACTAAGATCTAGTTAGGGGACACTCATTAAATGAGAATTTGGGGAACAAAGGGACAACTAAGAGCGAAAATAGGGACACATTGGGGAATGTGAGGGAAATAACTTTTTAAATCAAATAAAAAAGGGTAAATACATGTGCAACTTTGGGAGTGTGTGACACATGTATTGGGTGAATAATCATTTAATTTAATTATTAAGAATGAATTAGTTGTGCATGAGGACAAGTGTCATTGATAATTATTCTATAAAATAAATAGTGTAGAAGGGAAATGATCTCATTTTTTTGGTACTGTTATGTTGTCAAAATTTTGTTGGACTGTGTTTTACTTGTGAGAGTTGGGATACCAAGATTGTGGAAAAGAGTGAAAGCTCTTCCTTAAGAGGCAAGCTTTTGAGCTATTGTTTTTCTGGTTTTTGTGCTTGGCCCCTTTACAACTCGGGGGCTAAGGGGAAAGAAGAGTACCCCTAGCATTGGTTGGGACGTACCGGTGTAGTCACTAGATTGGCAAGCAAAAGATAGGATAGAGCATTGGCGATTATTCGAACTGAAGATCTCCAACCTCCCCCAGTTTTGGTGACAATACTAATTATTATTGTAATTTACTTGTTTCATTGGAATCTCGAATACTATTGATTTGTACCTAACATTATAATGAGAAGATTTTTAACTTACTATTGATAATTTTTCAAATGATTCATATTTGCGTAATCCTAAGATTAGTCGGAGCTTCCATCTTTGTTTTTCGCTCCTAGATTGTTGATAAGTAAAATTATCACCAGATAATATTATTGGACTTTTGATCTAATTTCCCTAGTCATTTAAACATTGTTGTATAAGAAAATAACCCTTACGGATTATGTGATCAAAGATCCAATAACAAAACTAACAGAGATTGTTGAGCTATTTGATTATCTTTCAACTTAAGTAGAGTCTTGGTTCAATAATCATCATGGTCTATTCTTGACAAATTTCTCGACAAGAATGTTTTCATAGCAGTCCTTACCTGATTGATATTACCGTACTTATTTCTGTACTGTGAAATTTTAATATTTAAAGTCCTCATTTATATGAATTTCTAATTAATCTTTGTATTACTTCACAAGGACTATATGATGGCATATCGGATGCGTTATATTTTAAGAATTGGATCTTTGATGTAGAATGACTCTCACTTCATTAATTACTTATGTCTTGAGCGACCTCAATGTTACCTACAAAAACTTTTTTGCTAGCTTAAGGACAGTTGTACCTAGCGACATAGAGGAGAGTTAAATTTGATTCTACTAAGTATTATTAAATGCAGAAGATTGGTACAACTTTGAAAGTCTCCTTACTCTATTGTTCTTGCCTACATAGAAATTAAAAATATTACTGAATTTAGTAATGATTCATACTAAGGGTTTAGTTGTATTTTGAGGATAGGAACTATAGGAATTATTATATGAACTTAAAAGATTAGCCTAAGTGTTGATCATTATGGGTTTTTAATTATAAACAAAAAACGAACTTGACTTATGGACGAACTCTTAAAAGACTCGATTAACAATAATGTATTGAAGAATAATAATAATGTTCCTTCCTTGTGTTTAGTTAGTTTTGGTTGGAAATGATTTTAGGTTGTAAAATAAATGCTAGGATTTAAGCATTACTCTAACAATGAATAGTACTTAATTGAAGTATAGTTTAATCCATATATGGGAATTTCTATACTAATTAATTGTTATAATCATAATTGTAGGATTGTTTATAATAGATTTAACCAATAAATATTGAACAATAATAATAATGGTCCTTCCTTGTGTTTAGTTATTTTTGGTTGGAAATGATTTCAGGTTGTAAAATAAATGCTAGGATTTAAGCATTACTCTAGCAATGAATGAGTACTTAATTGAAGTATAGTTTAATCCATATATGGGAATTGCTATATTAATTAATTGTTATAATCATAATTGTAGGATTGTTTATAATAGATTTAACCAATAAATAATTAGATAGATGTGAAGCTCAAGTTAATTATTGTAATACTTTTGTGTAAGAGATTCCTTAATTAATTACATGGTTTTATTATATCACCCTAATTTATAAAATAAAACCAATAAATGAGTAACCCTTAAATAAGGATTAATATTGTTTCCCTTATATTAAGTCCTCTATACTTACCATAACACACGTCTAGTACTTATGGTTAACCTTAATCAAGGCATGAGAAAGCTTGTCTTTAATTAACGATAATAATAATTAATGGTTAAATCGTGCATATATATATATATATATATATATATATATATATATATATATATATAAAAGAAAAAAAATATATCCCATTACTTACCCAATTTGGTTATTTCTCTATATCTTTGGTGTTGTATTAAGTAAAATGAAGGAGAGTCTTTACAATCAGAGACTTGGGAAACCTTCTAGAAGAGATGAAATTCCCATGGTTCGACAAGTAACATTACATGCATTTGACAAATGTAAGGTAGCTAGAGAGGTAGTGGGGGGGCCCAGAGGGCCCATAGTGATAATAGTGGAGGTCATTCAATGTAAGGTGGACTAGGTCCACTATATTATTAAATAAGACCCACTATGGTAGTTAGATATAATAAATGGGTAATTAGATATAGTAAATGTAAGAGGACTTCTTAGAAGGTTCCACTTCTAGAATATTCCTCCTCTAGAATGTTCTTAGGTGATGGTAGAACTATATAAAGGGGTTCAAGCAATGTAATGAGACATGAAGATAAGTATTTTATTTGGAGCGGTAGCTCAATAGGAGGATGCCCCCTCGAAGAGGCAAGTGAACATGAGAGGATCTCTTCCATAATAGGATCCATTGTATGGTGTTGCCCTACCTCAAGGGTTTGATGGTAATAAAGGAGATTTTGCATATTGTTCTTGTATATCCATTGTGGTGCTTTTATATTCAGTGTTTGGTTCTTAACAATTGGTATCAGAGGGTTTTCTCTATTTCTGGTGTTCATGTTATGGTGAATGGTTTATGGTTTATTCTTGGTTATTTCTGAAGTATATTTGCATATATGGTTTAGGTACTTAACAAGTCGTATCAGAGCACTTTCCTTGGCCGGATTTGTGGGCAACTATTTTTTATTTTTGCAGATTTTTTTTTTTATTTTTTTATTTTTTCGGAGAAGAAAAAAGAGGGCCGCGACATTCCAGACATTTTCAGTATATTTATATGCAAAATTTGCAGAAAAGGGTTGTATATCTGAGTTCCTCTCAGAAAAACACCCAAGTTAAAAAAAAAATCGTTCGAAACGGAGTCCGGAAGGTCAAGATATTGAGGTTTTAAAATCTGCAATTTTCCAGGGTTTTTTCTGCGGACGACGGCGCGATTTGTTTTTATTTCTGTAGCATTTTGAGTCCGAATTTGCCCAAATAAATTACATATCTGAGTTCTTCTTACAATTTCACCCAATTTCAAAAAAAAAATCAGTCGAAACGGAGTCCGGGAAGTGAAGTTATGAGCATTTTAAGTTCAACAGTTTTTTAGGGTTTTTCCAGAAAAAACCGTGATTTCCTGCCGAAACTTATTGGGTCTATTTTTTGAGTTTTTTCGTGACGGCTGTAGGCCTGAAGAATTCATAGGGTGCTCAGATGACTATTTTGTCTCACACCTTGAAAGAAATTCTTGAATCATTCAAAGCCCAATTGGATGATAGATTGGATGCATTTGCACAGGGCCTCACAAACAGCCTCACACATGGCCTCAATGATAGTTTTCATAGTATTCAAGATTCATTGAATAACATGCAGGAGATATTTCTTATGGAGGGCCTCAAGGATGAATATAATAAAGAATATATGCTTGGTACGATTTTGAGGCCGATTGTGATGATTGGTATATGGATAGTTGTCATTTCTGGGATGACAACCACTTCCATATTTTATTTGATGACTCTACTCCACCTTCTGTAGAGAACATCAAGGTCCCACATCAAG